>KL274623.1:0-44723 GCA_000699545.1 Podiceps cristatus
CTGATCTAGTTGAAGGTGTCCCTGCTCATGGTAGAGGGGTTGGACTAGATGGACTTAAGAGGTCATCCTGGATTATTCTATGATTCTATTCTATGATTCTATGACAGCCATTTCATGTCTAAAGGTTTAGTGACCGTGCACCATTGTGGCTAAAAGAGGATGCTTCCTATGGTGGTGACTGATGCCTCCAAAGGCATGAGTGCCTTCACTGGCTCAGCACTGCGTCCCACAGCACTTCACAAACGTATAGCGCAAGATCAGGTTGAAGCAAGCTCCCTGAGCTACTGTGTGCAGGAATGGATGCAAACACCAGAATGACATCTCACTGGATATTGTGGCTCTGGACACTGAAATTCTCCTCCAGCAATTTCTTTGTCTTTTTTTATAGCAAGTGTCTTTTCACAGTGCCAAAGCAGCACTATACTGGTGGTATGAGCTCTGGTATTTGCTCTGTGAATCCTCTTGGTGATGTTGCACAAGGGGAAAGGCTTTTCTCTTGGGTCAGAGAATGCTTGTGGTAATGTCTGTGCAGAGCCAGTATCAGTAACTACTTTCAAATTATTCTCAACATTATAGAGTTCACAGCCTTGCTAGGAAGGGAATGTTTACCTGGAAGTTTCCATTATGATCATTGAAGAGATCAGCAAATATGTATTTTGGATCTGGTATAGCAGGCATGACTGTCTTCTGAAGTCTGCAAGGAGGAAAGAAAAATGCAAATCAATGTTTTGTTATCGCATAGTAATTCGTACAAAAACCTACTTCAACACAGTTCTGTAGCCACAAATATATTTTACATGAGAGCACTCTAGGCTTGATTTCTTTTAAATGTGTTCTAAAGTCAAAAAGCAGTTATAACAGCTTGATAACACCATCAGGCTGAGTGATTTTACTGCTGGATTTTCAACCAACCCCATCCTAGTAAAATCTGGACTCCGTACAAGCTTCCAGCTAGTCAGCAAGTGCCACTCTGTGCCATGCACAAGTCAGAGCTTTACATTCCCCAGCCACATTCCCCTAGGGAGAAAAGATGGTGCAGCAACCAGTATCAGCTGACTTAGTGAACACAAATGTAAACTTGCAACATAGGAGAAAAAAATCAATTTATGATCTAAAAAGGTTATTAGAGTCCCATATACTTTCATCTCATTTCTGTGAAATACTGCATTTTTTTAGCTTTTTTTCCCCACCAAAAAAAAAGCCAAAATTTGGGGCCTTTACAGGTTTTGTTTGTTGTTTGGTGTTTTGAGATTTTTTGCATTGTAGATTCTAAACAAGAACAGTCATTGAATTGTAAATATTGATACGGTCTTGTTACAGCTAAATGGACTCAAGCTTATTTCATACTACTGCAAACAGACATCATTGAGTCTGATAAAAGTTGCACAAGAGAATGTCAGTTTGGAAGAAATAACCAAAATAATTGGCTTTGCAGGCCATAACTAGATTTCTAAGAAAGGGAAGAAATTAAGTGGAAGACAGAATTTTATCCTGGAACATTGTCTTTTACCAGAATTTGTTCCATTTTTGAAAATTAAAGGCCTTGGTGTTTGGAATGCCAGGCTGCATTATCCCTCTAATATTAATTAGGCTACTGACTTCTTCATCTTCATGATGACTTCATTTATCAGATAAGAATTTTGAGTGGTAAGAGACTTGATCCTGAATGATAGTTCTATTTTCATTACATGGGAATTTATTAGTAACCAATAAAATTATATTTACCTCTGCCATTTACACAGAAGAATCAAGAAGATAAGTATCATTAGAAGTACTGCCAGCAAACAACTTAAAATAATTACTGTGTTTGACTGAGATTTTATATCATCATCACATGAATCTAGGAATAATCATGAAAAAAGTATGTGAAAAAATTATTTTTTACTTCAACAATAAATATTCCTAATCACGCTAGAACATTGATTTTTCTTAAAAAAAAAAAACTTTCTAAGAACGAATAAAACAAGTTCAATTGTTCAATTAAAACTGAAAAGACAAGTCATCCTTCCCCAAACCTTGCAACAAAAGAGAATTGTGCTTTTATTTATCTAAATTGACATGGTACAGATCAAAGGAATGGGATTACAGACAGAGAGTAGAGGTGTTATGACTGAATTGAGTATTTCTTCTCATCTCCCTCACATTTCATTGACAGTGATTCAGCAACTTTGTGCTAAGAATTATATACACCTGCTTACAATCATCAAAGCTATGCGTGCAATTTTAGATGTAGCCTAAATGTCTTATTTTCCAAGATAAAAGAAGGAAAAAAACAACATCTCTCCCTTCCCAGCAATCAAAAAGCCAGCAAACCACAAGTGCTGACACCCAGAAAGTAACTAGTGACAGGGTATCATCTAACAGGTATATAAAACTAATGCATTTGTGCATTTTTCAGCATTCTCAGTGTTTTTCTTGCAGCTTTTGTAACGTCACCTCAAAACTCTACCTCCTTCTACTGACTTTCTGTTCTCCACAGAAATACTATAAAAACTAAATGATTATTCATACAGGAGCAACTGTCCACCCTGTTCCACATGCCTGCTTTGTTCCATTTGCCAGAGAGCCACAAGAAAAGATGTGATCCCCGAATAAGGTATTCAGAGTCTATGAAATTTCTTGAGCACAGCTTTGTTCATGGCTTCCTCTGATGTTAAATTTAAAGTCAATAATAACTCATTAAAGTCCTGAAGTGAAGCACTTGCCCCAGTGAAGGGGCTGTGCCAGTGTCACTTCTGATCCAGCGACACTCAGAGCGACTGAACCATGAGTCTGTCCCCTCTGTGCTTTCCTTCCTTGCAGTTACCTGCGGGCAGCCTCGGGTCAAGTGGTCCGGGTAGGGCTGGTACGTGCTCACCTCTCAGAGGTGCACAGAGAGACATTGTCCTCTGTGTTTTCTTAAGGGCATTTGCCAGCCACACCTGAGGACATGCTGTCAGGCTCACAGTCTGCATGGTGGAGGAGCCTTCTCTCGAGGTCAACACTGCGGATACTACTAATGCACAGGCTACACATACCTGTGCTTCAGGATTTCATCCTGGCTTTGTGTATACAGATTTTCTTCAGGTAAGCTAATAGCCCACTGCATTTTAGAGAGCTCAGATCTGGATGCGCCGGATGTCTGGGTATCTCATGGCCTAGTGAGTGGCATTTTGTGCTTAGCTGATATGATACGAATGCATTGTGATGGTGTACGGTCTTTCCTTTACTACAGCAAATACGTTTTTTTGGTTTTGATAACCAGTAGAAATAGTTTCTATCAAAGATCTAATCAAAGTTAATCACACTCAGTTAAACATGTAACTGAGTAGGAAAGCAACGTGAATAACGACTTCACTTCTATTTCCTCTCTTTTCTCCCATCCTCCCTGTTTCAATCAATGTAGCACATATGAGCATCAGACTGCCCTGACCTCTGGTCCTGTAGTTCAACTGGATGTAATTTCAAAACAAACTGCCTCCAGAAATGGGGCATCAAAGATCTTCTTAGGGTTCAAGTTTGGTGTCCACATATCATATGTGGACCCCCCCACCCACCCATGAATCACATTGCTGTAATTGGTAGACCCTACACACTATTGTAACACAAATAATAAGGACACTCTTAACTTTGCCGATTATGGCATAAATTGATAGCGTTACGGGCCATCAGGAAGAAAGTTGACAGGAGTTAAACATGGGCAATTAGACATCCACATGAACTTTCTTCGACAACAGAAGATGGAGCACAACAATGCGACATTAATTTGAAGCATGTTCCCAGCCTCTTTTGCAGTCGCCCTTTCCCCATTTGTACTTAGACAATATATGAATGTAGCACAGCTGTTACCTAATAATGTGCCATTCATCCAAAATGTTTCTGCTTCCCAGTCACTGCTGTAATTAACTACGTTGCAGTAGGGTACTAGCCTCTTCAGTCTGACCCAGAAAGAATAGCATTTCCTTGGATCAAAGCCTTGCTCTCCAACACTGCAACACTTAGAAGTTCTGGACTGAGAAGGAAGGTGTATCATCATTAATTCTGATGTTCAAGACAGTGCTTCAGAATGCTACATTCAATCAAGGTCACAACTAACATGAGGGATAGGCCAACCCAAAACATGAGAACTGCATTTTAACTTCTCTGACTTTCAAGGAATTCTGTTTCTTGACTGACTCTTCACTATTCATATCCATTCCTCATTGTCTGGTTTTGAGTTGAAGGTCATAAGGATCATTACATAGTGCACTATGTTACAGTTACACGTTTACAATACACAAAGAAACTTTGATCCACAAAATATTTACAAGTTATATTTGAGACTGGAAAGTTTTAATGAAATAATATTTAGAAACACTTAACAGCTAAATTGAGAATAAATAAAAATCCTGTGTTCTCTCTTTTCTTTCATTCTATTTCATGGGTTTTTTTCTCTCTTCTTTAACTCTGCTCTGCTTTCTGTTTTTATCTTCCAAAACTCTTCTATTCTGAATGTATGACCTTTCCCTGAGATGGTCCTCATCTCTTTGGGTGGCAAATAGACATAACTCAAAAACTAAATGATTTCTGGTATGGTGGGGTTTTAGGCTGCTAAAGATCTGATTGCTTTCTGATACCAGCTATGTTTGAGAATACAGGATGGGAGAACAATTTGAATACAACTCATATTTTACATTCTATGGAGATGTTATTTCCAGCTCCTTCAATGTTGATTAAAAATGTAATTTCCAACTCACTTGCCAGTCTTTGTCAAACTTGCTTTTGTATTGAAGCTCAAGTCTCAAGCACCTCACAGCTCTCTCTGGTTTATTACAGCTTACAGTAACGGTGTCCTCTTTCCAGAAGAAGGTCACATTTTCTGGTCGATTGGGCTTTACTAAGAAGAAAAGAAACAAACTGTGTTATAATATCTTAAAAAGAAGTACTTTGCAGTTAAAATTATTGCTATTCCTCCCTTGTCCCAATGTTTCTCTGAGTTGTAAGTGAAGAAGGTGGACTTTCTTATTGGAGGATGCACTTTTGTAGCTGACGTCCCTATTAAACATCAAAATGGAGCACGACACCATGACATAGCTCACCATTCAAGGTGATAGATACAATCCCATGTCAGGAACATATTGCAAGTACTTAAGGAAGGACTCTAGTCTCCTCATACTTCCTGCAATCAAGAGAAAGAAAGAGGTTTCTTCATTGGAAATGGACTCACAAATTCAGTACCGTAGAACCAACACGACACACTTACGCAGCTGCGTGGGATATGGTGGGACATCTGCAAAAAGTGCTCGGTGCTTACTTGTGCACAACTGAATCTACCCCTCACTGTTTTCAGATGGTCTGAAGATCATGTAATGATGGTCTGAAGATCATGTAATGATTTGAACCATGTAGCTGGTTAATCTTCAGTAGTAGGAAATAAAGGGGTGAAGAGAGTGTCACCTGTTTTCTCAATCCTTCTAGTCGCCTTTTTGTATTATGAAAATTCTGCCTTCCTAATTTAAAGATTTAAGTCTGGTCCTTGATATTTGTGCTTTCTTACATAACCCTGTTGAAATTCATTTTACTACCAGTGAGTGTTTAATAGCCAAAACTCAAGGATCAGGCTGAAGGTTTCCAGCAGTCTGGATATTCAGCCTGGAATTCACCAGATATTGGTAAAATTATAAGATACAAAAGTATTCTCAAAGTTAGATGCCTTGACAGGTTTTTAATCCCTTTTGCTCAGACAGTACTAATACATGCTAATAATGTATTTTGAATATGTATATTTTTTCATATAATTCTGTGTTGTATGTTTTCTGCATTATTTTTATCAGAAAAAAACCAACAACCTCCACTTTAAATGCTGTAACTATGTGCAATTCCAGAAGATTTTGATAAACTAATCTCACACTAGATGTGAAATACGTATTTGAGGGCAGAAGGGATTTAATAAAAACAAGAACATCGTCTCTCTATTAGTAGGGGGATGTCTCTTTTAGGCTGTCAGTCTGTACAAGAGCCACTCAACTAATTTTTATTGACATCTGACCACAGTTTTATGACAGCTTCTCTGACAAGAAATAGTTTATACCTCACATCCCATGGCAATGGCAAAAGAATGAAAGGTTGAATATATGAGAAAGATCACACAGACAGCAATAAGACAAGAAACTATCAATTTGTATTCATTTTCCTGACATGACTACTGAGCATGCCTGCGCTGGACTAAGGACACCCATATATTTTAATATTTTCATTCTAATTTTGAAACTGTGTTTGGGGACAAGTCTGACTATCCTATGTGATCCCATGTAGCTGCAGCTGCACATAGGCCTGTGTAACTATTGATGACAACAAGGGA
Source organism: Podiceps cristatus (assembly GCA_000699545.1). NCBI lineage: Eukaryota > Metazoa > Chordata > Aves > Podicipediformes > Podicipedidae > Podiceps > Podiceps cristatus. The sequence goes on from KL274623.1 coordinate 6,320, forward strand.
TGAAAATCATCATGAAATAATTATAGTTTGGTTTTGGCACACAGACTAATAACATTTTATACACCAGTATAACTGATTTATTCTCAAACTAAGGACAACCAGAGAATCAGTGAAGACACTAGGACTACCAATGTAGTTGTAATTTTACATACTTACTATAAAAATCAGATTTTAGTCTTTTAGTAAAAAGTTCTTCACTTTCATTGCTGTTCCTGATAGAGATAGCAAGGGTGGGTCCTTCTGTCTTAAAAAGACATCCAGAATTATAATCTTGATCCAATATATAGGTGGGACATGGCTTCCAAACTTTGTGCTTGCCTTCATCAAATCTATAAATGAAATAATATTGGTGAATGGAAAATTTCATAGTGGTGTGAGGGAATTCATTACCCAGAAATTATCGAGTTTCCTTCGATCATGATGATGGTTTTGTTTTCCTATAAGAGAATGACTTGTTCAAACAGATGTTTTCATGAACTTATTTCCAAGATTTGTACTGCTAAGTGTTCTTTCATGTGTATCACCCAGAAAGAAAAGGGAAGATCAAGTGCTATGACTGTTTCAACCAAAACATGAAATTTGTTAGTCATTAATGATGCCAGGTAATAAGGAAAGTATACATACATATGTGGAAAAAACACTTTCAATTGTGTAATTAGCATTAGCATTTAGCACAATGACAGAAGAGAGATAAATTGTTCCTAACATCTGTTGTGACTGACTATTCAGCAGCCTTATTGATTTGTACACTTCTGTAGCAGGTTGTGAATATAAACAGGCTTCATGATGGATGATTAACAAATGTTAAAATCATTTTCAGGTACAGTTCACAGAAGACTCAAATGGACTTAGATATTTCAACCTCCCAAAGTCAATCCTTTAAGAGAAGAATAGGCATTGTCAATACTCACGTATAAGAAAATGACACATTCTCACTGGGAAATAGTTCTCTTGCTGCCCATGTGATCTGCATCTTCTCATTATTGAAATTGATTATGGTAGTGCTGATGGCATCTTTCTGGCCTGCCCAAGGACATTGAGAGAGAATATGATTTCAGCAGTGAGTATGAAAAGCATCCCTTGACATTGATAGGCAATTGGTATTTCAAAGTTATGTATGCAATAGGCTCAGATGATCATAAAATAAGAAGACATAAGAATATCTAAAATGCAAGGAAACAGAGTAAAATAACTTAGAGAGGTTGAATTTAGAATTTCAAAGTAGTAAAATGAAAGCATGCACAGCAACACCAGAGTGCACCCCAATGGTCCCTGGGCCAAAAGGTATAGACTAATTCATGTGTATGCAATGCATAAGGCCTACACCTTGAGGCCAGCTTTCCCCCATAATACCTGCTAGAGGTTCCCTGCTAAGGAAAACTGTTTGGGAACTAATGCCACATGGATCCTCCTTGTAAACTGTCAAATGTTTACTATAAGAAACAGGGAACTAACACCATATATCAAGACCAGGCCAAGACCCACAGAAACCCAGAGCAGATCAGCACGAGTAGGTGTACTGCATATTCGACCTATGAGGTTCTGGCCAATTCCACCTTACAGACAAGCAAGATTATTTAGCGTCCTCTGACTGCATGCACACGTTATTTCCTCTCCTGACCTTCTCCTTGTTATATCTCTTGTTAGGGACATAGGTATTTTAATTCTGTGTCCATCAGGATTCCACAGTCAGACACTGAAGACAAATCTGACATTGAAAATGGAGAAATTAAGAAGGCAGAAAGATTAGAAGTCCATTACATACCAAGGAGAAGGACAAATTATTTATTTTGTATTCTATAAGGTGTGAAATTATGTTTACTTGAATGAACAAAGAGGAAGAAAATGTGTCTTTAACATCACCAAGAAACCACTTGAGGGTAAAATTTGCAGATTGCTATCTCCAGACATGAAGTATCTACCACTAAAAACTTTTGCTGGAATACTTCCGCCTACCAGGAGAATAGAGGATTTTAGCTTTGACTGCTGTCTCCGTTTTATGTCACTCCGGACTTTTGAAGGGATTTAGTGTGGAAAAATTTTAAAACATTTCTTATGAGCTTTTTATCACATACAGTGATCCTGAATGTTCATGGGAATCAGGCCTAACTAACCTCATGGTTGCGATCTTTTGCTCAGTAATCAACACTAAGACCATGAGAAAGGCATGTGGGTTCAAGTAACCGTTTTGCTTATTTTCGTGGCTATATCTTTGCGTCGAGACGTTTCACGACGTCTGTAATTAGAGTTAGTCAAAACTTTTTTGTATAGATGTTATTGCATTGTAACAAGTTTTATCAAAATCATTCAAGAGACAGGTATGACAGAAATCCAAGAGACACTGGGTTGATACAGCTGCAGGTCCCCGCTATGTTAGTCATGGAGATCTGGTAAGAAAGATCTGCTCTTACTCAAAAGGACTCGAAACTAACTCCTCCATGTCCCGACTACTGCCTGCAGGCTTGTTCTGTATTATTTTCTCAAGAAAATCTCATGCATTTTTCTGAAGAATAGAGAAGTCAGTACTATTACACACTAAAGAAAAAACAGAACTTCAAACACTCAAAATCTGTCATAAAATGGAATTTATCCAGCCAGTTCTACCTCTGTTACAAGACTACCTGTCCCTTGTTTCCTAACTCCTCAAGCCCTTTGTAAGTCCCCTCAGCAGGTCTAAGAGGTGATCTTAACTAAAGCCACTAAGAAATATGATGGTATAGTGCCTAACAGTGGATCCTTGGTCTGCAATTCCACTGACGCATTTTTATTTTTTATGGACTAAATTCTAGCATGGTTGTGCTGTGTAGCATATAGTGTTATGCTTAGTGTAACTAAAATCCATATGACTACTTGGACTTAGATTTTCTATGAAGATAGTTCAGCATATATTTAATGCATATTTGAGCTTATAATTACATGTTCCCCATCTTTAAATAAAATTAACATTGTAAAAAAAGAATATAAACATCAGTGAATGGAGAATACTATACTGTCTTGAGCACATTTTTTTATGAGTATGGAATGAATCTTTGCAATTCCCTTTAGAAGCAAAAACGTATGTACTTTCCACTATTTGATAATTAGTCTGATTGCAGATATTTGCGCTTTGAGATAGAACTGCTGACGTCTATGCTTCAATTATGAAAATAAAAACAGGAAGAGTACTTGCTTTCTTAATCACATATTATCAAGGATAATTAATTTCAAAATTAAGTTATGATGCCATTTCTACGTGCACAATATTTTGGCACAATGACATGTCAAAATGTTTGTAAGGCATGTTTTTGAATAAATTTTGAAGTCAAACATGAAGAAAATTCTTCAGTTTAATCTCAGAAGGTGACTTAACAGCTCTGCAGAGAACTGTGCGCACACGTCTTCCTGTACTTGAGAAAAAAAAGAATACCAAGGAATGGGTATCTGAGAGTCCTGTCTTGGGCATAGCCACTAATCCAGGTTGTACTAGAACCCTTACCAGATGAAGGTGCGGCTCAAACCCCTTACTTAGACTTGGGCACCTAGGCAGCATCATCGAAAAACATAGCAGTGATTTTTCTGTTATTTGGAGGATGGGCTCAACACCCAGTGTTTATCCCATTGCTCTTTGGCTGTGAGGTTGCATTGGCTGCCCCAGGATGTGCAAGCTCTGCTTGCATCGATTTCTAGTGTTAAGCAAATGGTGTGGGTTGGGTTTATATATGAGACTGGTTTCAGGGTGCTCAGCACCATGGAGCTGATAGAATCTGAACTCTGAAGGGAAGTGTAAATCAAAGAGATAATTTTACTGGTGAAAAGTAGGTGTTTGCAGATGTCAAATGATTGGTAGTGTTTGGGGGATCTTGTAGAATTTGCTATCAAAAAAGGGTCTAATCGATCTGAGGTGTTCAGTCAATTTGGTCACAAGGGCTGTACAGGTACAGAAAAAAGGGAGGAAGAGGAAAAAGGGAGTTTAGAACCTACACAGGAAACAATATTAAAAGAAGAGTAGAAAGGAGAGGAAAAGCTTGGTTTAAATACCTCCAGGAAGAAAATATTGCAATGCTGTGAGTTTTATCCCTTTAAGTTCAGAGTGGCAAAAGGGTATTATACTGCTTAGTCTTTCTGAATGAATTTTTTGTTATTGGGCATTATAATTTTTTTTTTAAAATATGTTTATAGGGAAATTGGTAAAATTAAAAGAGATAGCACTGGCTCATTAATTATAAGAGAAAGCACACAGAATTTGCTCATGCAAATTTTTTGTATACACCTGAGAAAAACTATGGTGCCAATATTTAGATTGAACTTACCTCTCAAATAGGTGTTCTGTGATTGGGAAGCTCCTTGAACCTGTGACCATGTATCCCACAACCCTGACACTGCCAGTAGGGAAATAAAAGTAAAGATTTTGGTAAAGTGGTAACCCACCCTACCCTCTCCGTACAGGCCAGCTCTTGAAATCCTTTTTCAGGGTGCCACATTTTCCCTCAATGCCAATGCCAAAAGCATACCAGCATCAAAACCCTGAGTCCCATAAGGTTCCTTTAATCGATTGTTCAATCTCTTCAGACCCACAATGGGTCAGTCAAGGCATGATCGGATCTACAGATGGCTAATAAGGAAACCAGAGGGACCATGAGGGTTTTCCACACACTAAGGACACTAAGGAAAATCTGAGGATCTGATCTGACTGGCCCATTGGAAGGCAACAAAAGTCACCAAGTAATTCTGAACCTTAGACAACATTCATTAGTCTCTATTTTTCAGTTATATTATGATAACTCTATACTACTTATTAGAGGCTGCAATTCAGAGATGCACACTAAATCGTGGGTTTGGCAATGCATTTTTTTTTTTTGGATGACAGAGAAGAATCTCAGTTTGGCTCCAGTCCTGCAGCGATTTACCAATGGACTTAACTTTGCACACTCTGAGTATTCCACTTGACTTCAGTGGTATTACTCAGAGCACATCGACATCGACATACAAATCTTTCCAGGATCAGAACCCTTTTTTTGCAAAAAGCTACATATTATGAATTGAAACTCTAGGATTTTACCATTTAAATATAAACTCCAGTAACTGCTTCACATACAAATCTTTCCAGGATAAGAACCCTTTTTTTGCAAAAAAACTACATATTATGAATTGAAACTCTAGGAATTTACCATTTAAATATAAACTCCAGTAACTGCAGTAATTTCTGTACTAAGATGGAAGGTAATATGTTATTAAATACTTTAACAATAAATAGAACCATTTCATAGAAATGGAACGAAAATTGTAATCAACTTTCTGGTGATATATATAGATATTCTTTCCTATGCTCTAGTTTTTAAGAACTTCATAAGAAATCAGTCTTATGATTAACTAGCTATGTAGAACTGAAAAGGTTTTACCAATCTTTAATAATAAAAGACTGTGTTTCTAGAGCTCTAATCAGGGCAATTTTCTACTGTGCTTTCTAATTTCATGAGTTTTGTAGCCTTTTTGAATGTAGTATGAGTGGTGCTTTGTGTAAATGTTCCATAAATATTTGCATGCATGTTTTCAAATTATAGTATGTATATGTTGCATAAGTCACTTTTCAATATGAACAGATGCATAGCCTAAGTGAGGTTTTTAAAGTTTGGATTAAACTGACATCAAATCCTCTGAGGATATGTACAGGTTATCTGAAATATGGTATTTCCTTCTGATTATCTTTCCTTTGCCTTTAACTGAAAAGGTGTTTAATTTCTTTCTTCTTTTTTTTTTTTTTTTTTCCAAAGCACCTGTACACCTATACTTCTGGAGGCAGAATCATTCATATCTGCTGTTAATGGAAAGAGATAGAGAGAAAAACAATAGAGGGGACCATTTCTCTCTCTTTCTTTATGTTGAATCCACCTGTAACACCATGGATTGCTCTCAGCTAATGTGCCAGCTCTTCCACAGTAGTTGTAATTATTTAAAATGTTCTTCTATTCATAATCCTAGAGGCACAAAATAGACCAAAGTAACACATTTATCATTATTCTTTCTATTATAATAATGGGTAGATGGAAATTAAAAAATATTATGAAGAGGCAGTCCCTGGGCTGAAGAGAAGTGGCAGCGACTTCCTGCCTGAGGATGTCCTGCTGGTCTAGCTAGGTATGCAGGATGGGTAGCTAGGTATGTTGCCATAGGGCACATACCAGTGCCCTGGAGCATGAGCTTCAGAGAGAATTATCCAAGTCTATATATTCTGTAAAACCAGACAGGGACAAGTATGGCTCCACACAAGACTTTAATGTCACAGGCCCTGCTGGGCATCTAGCACTTCGCTAGACAGAGAAGCATGGAAAATACCACTAAGGTGTGTGTAGAAAGTACTTTTACAGGGGAAAAAAAATAAATTTCCTTAAGCAATAAATTATGCAGACACAGCCATGAGCAAGAACATGAGCAAATACATTCCACCATCAAGTCACTTTTCAAATTTTATTACTGAGAAAAAATACAATTGAAGGGGAACATTGTGAAAAGGTTGAATGTCATGGAACAGATAAAAAAAGAGAAAAAGGAGAGGCAGAAAGTCTGCAAAGATAACAGAATGGAACATGCATGTACTGGAACAGTTGCAACCTCATTGAAACATAACAAAGAAGAAAAACCACTTTTGATTTCCTTACAGTGATGAGATCTGATAAGTAACCACATGTTGAACTTCCACATATTGCAGCACACTGTATAGAAACTACTGGAGAGCAAGACCCAGATCTGAGCCCACGTTCTTTAGTTACTCTTAATACTACTCATCTGTGAGAACAGTTTCATTTCATTAATCTGAACACATGTAGGCGACTGTGCAACTCCTTGAGTACAGGACTGATGGATTGAATGCACAGGGCAGAGACTGAATAGAAAACCTCTTTTCAAGAAAAGGAATAGGACAGCAAGAGAGAGTTTTTTACAGACACTATGAGGCAAGGCATAATCATACAACATAATTCTCATAACCCATAAAATTGAGTGGATTTTTTTTTCAGAAGATTGCCAACTATTGCTAGGTATCATGACGCTTTGCAGCAAATAAGCACCATGATTTTAATTTTTGATTTTTTTTTTCAACAAAGTCATGCCCTCACTACAGCATGGCTATAGATGGTCATCCTCTCAGGTCAGGGAAGAATTATGTCCCCTCACAGGAAAGACAGTGACTCACAGGAGCAATTAACCCTGAAGAATCAGGTGGTTCTCCGTTGCCGAAAGTGGTACTTACCGTATGTACAGCAGAACAGAGAGTTGATTTATAGGTTGATAAGATGAGGTCATAACTTTAAAGTATTTCTTTCTTCTTATAAAATTAATGACAGGGAACTTGTGATAAATTAACAAGAATGAAGATTAGATTATCGGTCTATGTGTTGGGCTTTATGTTTGATTTCTGTAAGAAACCATATATCTTTGGCAAGCTGTAAGTAACAGCACTGCAGACAAACTCATGAAATAGAGATGTTCTTATATTTAGGTAGTCAAATAGCCAGTCTTCAATGTCTTTATTAATTTTGCTCTTTAATACTATTTCACCTTGATTTTTTTCTCAGGTGCAAAATATTGCTGGATATTTTACCATTGTGTTCATTCTTCCAGAATACTAAGTGCTGAAGTCTTACTTGGAATCTGTTTTATCCATCTTTGTTCAGTATGAAGACTAGTCTTTTTTTGGATGCATTCTGCTCTGTTAGAACCTATGCCTTAGACAGTAAGTAGTCTTGCTTACAGAATTGACCATTTCTTTCTTTAACAGTAGACACAAACTTAGCGACTTCTGCCTTGCTTTTTAGTTAGAACACTTTCATAGAACTCTCTTATTATCGTCACCATTATTGGGTTTTTTTGAGAATCCACTTTCATCTCTTCTGGATATCGATTTCTGTTTGGTTGATTCTTTTCACTAAAAAAGTACTGAATATTGTTAGACATGAGGTAAACTATGAACAGAAATATTACTAGTTAATATATCAATTTCTTAAATAAATATCTGTGGATTTGAACTTACCAGGAGATTGTGACTGAGAAGCCACCAGGTTGCCCAGCATGAAGATCACTGAACATGCTTGAAAGATGAGTCTCATGGTTGGAATGACACAAGAGGCTGTGAAGAGGAGTAATCGTAACCTCTGGACTTCACTATTTGATCACTTTCTACCAGAGGCTGGAGGGAACCAGAGGAAATGACTACAGGAAATAAGAATTTGACATATCTCTAGCTATAAACAAATCAGAAGAGCAGGGCTTTAGAATGCACACCTTCTTCATAGTATGTTAAAAGAAATAAAATTAATTTCTCTGAATATGAGTATGTCTCTTGTTAGCACTTTGCTTTATCTTTTCATAGCTGTGTCAGAGGTGACCGAAGCCTTGATCCAAAAGTGGAGAAGGTAGCTCTGCAAAGCTGCGACCACATCATATCAGGGATGAAGACACTGATCTCAAAGTGCCCAGTGACTTGTGGGTAGGAGATGTACAACGAGTCTGCCTCCCCACTTACAAACCAGGAGCTGTTCCTGCTAGCAGATGTTTGTGCTGCCACTCCACATGCCTGGTGCACCTCAGCTGGAGTGAGCCACTTCTGACCCCAAATCAGAGGCAGAAGTTGTGGACCTTCTTGTGACAGAGAGAGCTGAGCTGCCAGGTGTAGGGAGGCTATTACACAAGAGGTAGCGCTGGTATGAGTTTGATCCTGTGTTATCTGGACACATCTATGCTGTTATAGCTTCCAAATACACCCATATACTTAATACTATATATATATATCTATACTATACCTATACCTTATATATCAATATACCTAAAATTGTACATAGAAAGTGGGAAACAGAATAGTGTTTTGCCTGAGATTAAACATATTTTAGAAACATCAGAACTTAAAATCTTAAATAATCACAATTATAATGTTTAAGGAGACCTATTATCTGTGGGATGATTAAACATGGGGACTCTTCATAGAATCACAGAACAGTTTGGGTTGGAAGGGACCTTAAAGATCATCTAGTGCCAACCCCCCTGCCACAGGCAGGGACACCTCCCACTAGACCAGGCTACCCAAGCCCCCATCCAACCTGGCCTTGAACACCTCCAGGGATGGGGCATCTACATCTTCCCTGGGCAGCCTGTGCCAGTGCCTCATCACCCTCATTGTGAAGAATTTCTTCCTAATGTCTATAGGGAGATTCACTTCACAAGCACGATCCTAATCTGAACTGAAAAGTCAGTGTGGCCCTAGCTGGCCATCCTTCTCCAGCAAGAGCTCAGGAAGACAGCCCTGAGTGACAAAGTGCTCTCTTCTCTGGGCTTGCTGGCTGCTCCCTTTACCTCCTGGTAAAGGTATACAATTTACTTTTCTAGGGACATGGGAAACAGGCAAGCACACTGACTTCCTTCAAATCCAGTCTCTCCCCCCACTAAGCATCAAACAAAATAAGCTGCTCCAGAAATCAATAGCTAAAAATACAAACAGTAGACCTCAACTCCTGTCTGGTCACAAGTTTTTCTGTGCTTGCATCAGAAAAAGTACAGGAACCTTCTTCTCATGCAGGGGCATGCTTGGGCAGATGTCACGCAGTCATGCTGCATGTAAAGTGGCATGGACACACACCATACTGCATTCTGGAGACCACATCCCCTAGACTCCTTTTTGCCTCAAGTATCTCAAGTTTGTCTCCTGCACGTAGTACCAGATAGGGAGCTGGATCGTGGCTGGGAATACATTCAAAAGTTCTGCCATGATTTCTGTTTAGGCTTATTTTCTCTCAGAGCCTTCCCTAGCATGATCACTTTAAACCCAACAGTACTGTTTGTCAGATAAGACTCTTATCAGCTTTGTCACCTCCTCAAAGTCTCCAGCCAGTTGATGTGGTACCAGTTTTGGTCTGCTTATTCACTTTTCTTGCATTGACTACTTTCACTGGCTTATCTATTGTTTGTCCCAGGAAGACCTATTCAAATCTCAGTGACTCTTGGAAACCCCAACACAACTGTCTGACACACATATGGTACTCTGTTAATTGTCTAGCTCCTGCTTTGATCAAATTCATCCAGGAAGACGTTAATTCCTGGAACCAAAACAACAAGCGGCACAGAACTGAAATACTAAACTAGGTCATAGGTGATAGTTAATGGAAAGCTGAAATCGTTCATGTTTTCCGCAGTCAGCATTGCAGAAGCCAGAGATATAAATGAAGGCCGAGACCCAAAATTCTCTGGTTCCCCAGGACAGGGTAACTCCCACATGTCCCCATTTGAGTTAAAAACATATTTTCGTTCTAGAACATATGTCTTGTTTTTACTGGAGACGAATTTGTCTCTGCCTGCTTTATACAGGTAAAACACACTGGACCACAGACCTCCTAAGACAGTTCATTCTTTGGGGGAAAGGGCTATGGGGAGACAACATGCAATGAAAAGTCATCTAAAACACCTTCTGGCTTATAATTATTCTTATTTTGAGACACTACATCTAAAAGAAAGTCTAATTCTTGAGTGACAACAGTGCATTTTCATTGAACATCTCCTCCGACCAGGTCTTTTTGAACCTCAAGTAATTGTCCCTCCCACCAGTCTCTACTTCCTTTTAAGACACTGAGGGCCTCTTGAAGTCAAAATTACTTCTTTTCCTACTTTTGAAAACAGATCTGAGTCTGAGATCCCAGGGGATAAAAAACAACGACTGGGTCAAACAAACTGTTTACAGAATGCTGATGTGCTATCGAGCTATTTTTGCTTCTGCTGACAGAAATAGCAGATTTGGCACTTGAGGAACTTAGGGCCTGGCCACCTCCTACCTCATGCCCATGCAGGCAGACACTGTCCCAAACACCTGCCTCAGGATCTGCTTTCTGAAAGCCAGCTTTGATTACCTGATTTATTTTGTTCAAGCATGGAGATCCCAGTCCATGAATTGAAAAGCTGCCTGTGAGCCAAGAGATCTGGTCTCCCCCAGGTCTTTTTCTGTCTATCTGTAGAAGTGTAATTGATTAACTTGCCCACATCCTCTGTGTCATTGCTCCCATGAGGACAAAGCCAGAGTATTGTCACAGTTTGCCCCCTCTTCAGGGCTCACGTGCAGTGCAGCATCAGCATGTTTGGCCTGAGAACAAGATTCATCCTAATATTGCAACTTCATGCAGGAGCAGGGAAAGCAGAGAGGGTGAGTTGAAAATTCACCCAGCCAGAGACAATTGTTAACAGGATACCCAGAAAAGGAGGATGATGCAAGTGAAGAAAGTAAATCAAAAGAAGCCCTTTTGAATTCATTTTTGCGCTTTGGATCAAACCACACAAACAGCCCTTGGCCCTCTGCCCATGCCTCCACCCATGACAGCAGCTCTCAGAGGCATCTTCACTTGCCAGCTGCATCCTTCAGCACCTTTACTGACTTTTATCAGTTTCCTTCCCCTCTTTTTATTCCTCTTCCTATTATTTCATCAGTGGTGTAAAATGGGGCTTTGATCACCGCATAGTTCAGTAAAGTAAACTATCTGTTTATTGTTTCCTTCACTTAGAACCTAAATAATCAATAACCTGTGAGTAACTTCCATTTAATGTTTTTTACTTACTTATGGCCTTGGTCACAGACTCCACAAAAAGACACATAAAAGAGCAGAGATGATATATTTTTTGCAATGAACATCCCTTGTAATATTTAGCATTAACAGGAAGTGATTTCAGTGTGCTTCAAGTGGGTAAGATAAAGGGAGCAATGATCCATTTATAGAAAATAGTGAGTGCCACCGCTCTATGACAAATCAGCTTAGTCAGCTTGAGTCGGGGCAGACCATTGTTCTGACAGGAGAACTCAATTCCTTTTTGTAATATGCTGCAAAGTGCATATGTAAAGACCATTATTGTACTTTTTGGGCCCATCTTCTACCTGTGGACAAAGCTTAGAGGATTAATCCTCAAGAGTCCCTGGCATTCTTAAAATTCATGCTCTTGTGCAATCACTTCAAAAAGTGTCATTTGTTGGTCTTTCATCATCATGGCTTGGCCTGTCCCAGCCTTCTTTATGGATGACAGGAAGGCAATGGAGGGAAAAAACACAAGCAAAGATGGCAAGAGGTCTTCATGGATAAGCAAGCGGCTTCTGTCTGAGATCAGACATGAAAAGGAAGTGTACAAGAGGTGGAAGCAGGAGCAAGTGACATAGCAATATAAAGCTGCTTTTCGATCTCTCAGGGATGGGGTTAGAAAAGTCAAGGCCAGCCTGCAGATGAGTCTGTTAAAGGACGTGAAGGGCAACAAGAAAGGATCTGCAAGTACATAAACAGTAAAACAAAGATTAAGGAAAACATGGGCCAGATGCTGAATGAGGCAGGGAAATTGGTGACAAATGACAGAAAATACTGAGGTACTCAATACCTTCTTTGCTTCGGTCTTTACTAGCAAGACCAGCCTTCAGAAATCCTAGGCTCCTGAGACCCAAATGAAAGTCCGGAGCAAAGAAAACTCACCCTTTAGCAGAGAAGGACCAGGTTAGTGAGCACTTTAACAAACTGGATATACATAAATCCGTTGGGTCTCACAAGACGCAATCCATGAGTGCTGACAGAGCTGGCAGATGGGAGAGATTCCTGAGAACTGGAAGAAAGCAAACATCATTCCTGTCTTTGAAAAGGGGAAGAAGGAGGACTGGGGAACTACAGGCTGATCGGTCTCGCCTCAGTGCCCGGGAAAGTGATGGAGAAACTAAACCTGGAAAACATTTCCAAATACATGAAATCATGCTCAGCCAAGCTGATAGCATTCTACAACAAGGCAACTATCTCGGTGGATGGGGGGAAAACAGTGAATACTGTTTACTTTGAGTTTAGTAAGGCCTTTGACACTTTCTCCCACAACATCCTCATAGACAAGTTGACAAAGTACAGATTAGATAATAGTTGAAAACTGGATTGAAAACTGGCTGAACTACCAGGCCCAAAGTGTTGTGATCCATGGCACGAAGTCCAGCTAGAGGCCAGCAATTAGTGCTGTAACCTAGGGGTCGATACTGTTGCCAATGCAGATTAACATCTTCATTAATGACCTAGATGCCGGGACAAAGTTCACTCTCAGCAAATTTGCAGACAATAAAAAACTGGGAGTAGTGGCTGATACACCAGATGGTTGTGCAGCCATTCAGAGAGACCTCAGCAGATTGGAGAATTGGGCAGTGAGGAACCTCATGAAACTCAGCAAGAGGAAACACAAAGCCCTGTATCTGGGGAGGTATAATGCTGGGCTCTAGTACTTGCTGAGGTTTGACTGACTGGAAAGCAGCTCTGCAGAAAAGGACTTTGATGTCCCAATGTACAACAAGATGAACATAAGGCCACAATGTACCATAACAGCAAAGAAGATCAACAACCTTCTGGGTTGCATTAGTCAAAGTGTTTCCAAGAAGTTGAGGGAGGTGAGTCTTCCTCTCTGCTCAGACCTGCTGAGACACATCTGGAGTGTTGGGTCCAGTGCTGGGCTCCCCAGTACAAGAAAGATGTAGAGTGAGTCCAGTGCAGGGCCACAGAGATAATTAAGAGACTGTGACACCTTTCATATAAGGAGAGGCTGACAGCCTGGAGAGGCATCAGGAGGATCTTATCCATGTGTATAAATAGCTGAAGTGAATAAAGGTGATGGAGTCAGAGTCTTCTCAGTGATGTCCACTGACAGCACAAGAGGCAATGGGCAGAAATTGAAAAAGATAAAATTCAATCTGAATACAAGAAAGAGCTTTTTGCTGTGAGAGTGGTCGAGCACTGGCACAGGTTGCCCAGGGAGGTTGCGAAGTCTCCATCTGTGGAGATATTAAAACTTGATTGTACACAGCTGTGGGCATCTGTCTCTATTTGACCCTATTTGAGCAGGGTGGGTGGACTAAATGATAAATGAAATCAGGCAGCAAAGGGAAGAGACCAGCATGGCTGAGTCAAGACCTGCTGGTCAAACTAAAGACCAAGAGGGAACTGCACAGCCAGCGGAAGGAGGGACAGGTGTCCTGGGAGGAGTGAAGGGATGCTGCCCAGTTGTGTAGGGATGGGGTCAGGAAGGCCAAGGCATGACCGGAGCTGAACTTGGTGAGAGAAGGAATCAATCAGAGAAGGAAGGTTAAAGAAAGTGTACCCACCCTAATGAATGAGAATGGAGAGCTAGTATCAACAGATGAGTAGAAGGCTAAGGTACTCAACAATATTTTTGCCTCAGTCTTCACTGGCAACTGGTCTCCTCCCCCTTCCTGGGTTAAGGGACATTATGATGGGGACCAGGGGTATAAAACTCTACCCATCGTAAGGAAAGATCAGGTTTGTGACCACCCGAGGAACCGGAACACATATAAGTCCATGGGACCTGATGAGATGCATCCCAGAGTCCTGAGGGAATTGGCTGATGTAGTTGCCAAGCCACTCTCCATAATATTTAAAAAGTCATGGCAGTCAGGTGAAGTCCCTGGTGACTGGAAGAAGGGCAACATTGTGCCCATTTTTAAAAAAGGTAGAAAGGATGACCCTGGGAACTACCAACCTGTCAGCCTCACCTCTGTGCCTGAGAAGGTCATGGAACAGATCCTCCAAGAAGCTCTGCTAAAGCACATGGAAGACGGGGAGGTGACTGGAGACAGCCAGCATGGCTTCACCAATGGCAAGTCCTGCCTGACCAACCTTGTGGCTTTCTATGATGGAGTGACTATGTCAGTGGAAAAGGGAAGAGCTATGGATGACATCTATCTCGACCTCTGTAAAGCCTTTAACGTGGTCCCCCATGACATCCTATAGGGAGACCTATAGCTGTCTTCCAGTAACTATGTGAAGGTTGGGGAGGGCCTTTTTAGAAGGGCATGTAGCGATAGGATGAGAGGGGATGGCTTTAAACTGGAAGGGGGTAGATTTAAATTAGACATTAGGAAGAAATTCTTAATGATAAGGGTGGTGAGATGCTGGCACAGGCTGCCCATGGAAGATGTGGATGCCCCCTCCCTGGAAGTGTTCAAGGCCAGGTTGGATGTGGTCTTGAGCAGCCTGGTCTAGTGGGAGGTGTCCCTGCCCATGGCAGCTGGGTTAGAACTGGATGACCTTTAACATCCCTTCCAACCTAAACCATTATATGATTGTATGATTCATTCTATGATTCTATGATTTTGAGAGGTGTCTTCTAATGTGACGTTGTGAAAACACAGGAAAAGTCACTCAACTTTGCAATTACAGATCTGAAGTACTGGAGTTCTGATACCTCCTTATCCCCCACTTCCCAAGGATGTGATAGAGTTAGAAAAGAGAGAGAAGAACTGAGCGATATTTGCAAGGGGAAAATATGGAGAGAATGGTACTTTGCAACTTGGAGAAAAGATGAGTGAGTGAAGAATTGATAAAGGTCTAGAAGGTCATGAATAATGAGACAGTAACTAAGGAGTGACTGTTTGCCTTTTCTCACAGCATGGAACTTCCTGACAAATTAAGTTATGAATCAGCATGATTAGAACAAACAACAAATAACACTATTTCCGAAAATATATCTTCAAAGAGTGGACTGCTCTCCATAGTTATCAAGTTGCAGCTTGGCAACTGATACTATGTTTTTGGTAGGTCTAGAAATGCTGACAAAGCCAACACCAGTAAGCATGAAATGAGAGCTGGTAGACAGTGGGTGAAAGAGAAAAGAGAGAGAAATATCACTTGTCTCTTCACAAGAAATAGAACCTGGCATGATCAGAGGAGGCATGCTCCGGAACCTGAAATTTTAATCAGTATGGATAAAAAAGAGGAACAAATTGCACAAAGTGGGATATATTCATAGATTTTAATATCAGATTATGATCAAGACCTATGACTTCTTAAGTATGAAAAAACAGTCAATTTTATCCCATAAATCCTGGACTGGCAGTGTGGGCATATTCAGTGTCTAAAACTCTACATATATTCATGTATTTCTCTCTCTGGACAGATCTCCAACAGTTACAACCAAGCAATATGTATGGAGCGTCAAATTAAAAGCTGACTATCTTAAATTGGCAGGCTGATCTCTCTGTTGCAGGAATTTGCCCTGAAGTAGTGAAGTAGTGATTGTTCTGGATGAAGCAATGAGTAACTGTGTGTGTGTGCAAAGAACACTGTCTTCTCACTTTAAAATATAAGTACACAGATCTCATACACGATTGCACTACAGAGTTTTATCACTAAAGATGACTGAAAGTTTCCTGCTGCTTTGCACTTGTTTGCATATCATTACAATCTACCCAACAATACTTATTTTCTGAACTTACTGGAAACTTTGAGCTTTCATTCATTCTCAGGCATTGCCTGCTAGTTAATAGTAGGCACAATAAGTGAACATTCAAAACTGAACTCACCAAAAATACTGCAGTCATTTGTACCAGTGCACTGTCCTAAACCTGCCCTGGACTCAATTGCCATCAGTGACAATAGCTATGCCAAGGGAAGGGTAACATTAAAGCAGATGTCATATGTACTGTATCAATAGGTAAAGCTGTCTCACACAAAATTATTTCAAAGGTCATTATCAGAGCTGCAAGCTAAAGTATCCCAAAGTCAGAACAAAGAGTGATGTATAAGCTAAACCCTTTATTCAACTCCTTTTGTCTGCATACTGCATACAATTTAACTGCAGAGAGATGAGTCCAAAGGGCAGAAAGAAGCTGCTTTATGAATGGATCTCACCTGGATCATGAAGGAGTCTTTTATGTGTAGGACCTTGCTTGATGTGCTAAAGAATATGGAAGGTATATGCTTAATGATTCTGGGTGCTATAGAAATAAAGAGGGTGTCCTGGTGAGGACAGTCACATGCTGTGCAGGGCATTTGTCTACACATTGGAAGTTCTTCACTTTGATAAAGTCTATATCTGACATTAACAGCTCCCATGTAAATAAAGGAATAAGCATGCTTGACCATTGAAAAAAAAAAAAAAAAAAAAAAAATATCAACAAAAAATTTTAAATGTCAAAAAATAAAAAAAAAAAAAAAAAGCCTTAGTCATTAAAAATAGGATAGGATAGGATAGGATAGGATAGGATAGGATAGGATAGGATAGGACAGGACAGGACAGAACAGAACAGAACAGAATAGAATAGAATAGAATAGAATAGAATAGAATAGAATAGAATAGAATATTTCAGTCTGAAAGGAACCTACAACGATCATCTAGTCCAACTGCCTGACCTCCTCAAGGCTGATCAAAATTTGAAGCATGTTGTTAAGGGCATTGTCTTGCAAGGCAAAGTTGTGAAACACCTCTTAGAAATCATAGGACGAACCAAGAAGACCTGGGAGTCAAACAACTGTTTCAAGACTGGTTCATAGCCTGTCCCATGAGCTACTGGCTAGGGCTCCACTACTGAAATCCTGGTCTGCCTTTCAAAAGATGAGAGAAATAACATTTTTTCTGAAAATGAACTTCTATGTCCCACACATGAGGAAACTGTGCATTGACCTATTTACTGCAGAGATTCATAGCTGTCACTGTCACCATTTCAGCTTCTGGAGCCCATAATGGCATTCGGTTCTTATTTAGCCAGCTTGCATGAAAATTAACTTTAGTGGAAGTTAAGATGTTAGCAAGGGTAAGGGAGGGAAAGAATAAGATTTGGTCTTGATTTGCTTCTGCGTTTGTACAGAATAGATAATCATTCCCTGCTAGGAAAGTGGGCAAGTGGGTTGACAACAGAGAGGATTGTGCGTGCAATATGCAGATGGTCACCAGGGCACGAAGAAGACAGGCATGAGACGGGCATCGAGCAAGCGCTGATTTCATGCTGGTGTTCTCGTAAGGTGTTGCAGGGTCTTGTGCATATTGATGAGTCCCAAATGGTTGGGAAACTCCATGAAATGCACCCTGGAATTTCCAGCCTTCTTCACTCACCCTCCTCCCTCCACTGTTGCAGACATTGATGGGGAGGAGATAAGGACGCGGTTGAAGAGCTCTTCTGGAGAAGCATCTGCACATGCAGTTGTAGAGGAGATACTGAAACTAAGATAAGAACATTAAGAATGTTTTCTTCCATACTACTTTTAACTTCTTATGAATGCAGTAGTTTTCTTGTGTTATGACAAAATGCATTTGTTGGATTTTTCTGCTGCTGAGTGCCAAATTTGGTATTCTGAGTCAAATTAGATCAATGAAATAGAACTGTTTTGTTGTTTACAGTCATTGGGCTTTTACTTAGAAAAGGCCAAGTGATAGATGGTTTCTGCTGCTTGTTCTATGGCTGCAATGGTGTGAGCTACAGCAATAGCACAACCAGTGCTTATAACCTTCCAGATAGCAGTTCACGTTAAGAAATCGGTCTCTGGTTACAATATACACTGACTTACCTCGGAAAATGCAAACCCCACCAGATTTCATCCATTGCTGATATGAAATGCTATTGGTGTTTCAGCAGATTGACAGTGAAGGATGCTTTGAAACAGGCTAAATGCTTTACACAGTTACTGTCTGTGCTCAACTGTTAACAGCAAACTTTTGTTGTACCTGGAACCAATCTTATTTAGAAAAAAACAACTGCTCGGTGTGAAATAATGCTAGACTGAGTAGTCAGTAATCTCAGGATGTACTGAGATGACTGAAGATTCTTATCTTTGGAAAGCATTTTAATCCTTCTCTCAGGTATTTGTTTTGAAAGATGCAGGTACCACACTCATTTCGTTCATCAGGCAGTTTATTGCATTGACTTTTATCCTTTTTAGATAAGGTAACTCTTCATAAAATAAACTTCCCCAAAATTACAGCATACTAACAATTTTATTCTTTTGTAACTACTGAGCAAGGACTTCCAGGAACACAGGATTTTATTTTCAGAAGTGGAACTGATCTCTGTTGGTACTTTTTGAGATTTTTTATTTGCTTTCTCTAATCACTACATTTCTTTTTCCATGTGGATTTTGACTGAGTATCAGCATTTTTCACTGCTAACTGCCTAAATTCAATCACAGAGAGATCTTCAAAGCTGGTACTTGGAATTCAGCCCTGTGGACTTGTGATGCAGTGAACAGTTCATTCTAGTTTTCATAACAGATTAAATCTCTCATGAACCAACTGAACTTGCTACTCCTGAAAACTTCCACATTCCACCATTGTTGTTGACACTGTCCTAAAAATATTGCAGACTGAAATTGTTGTTTGAATACATTTTAGTGCTCTTGATTTTAAATCTTACACAGAATCTGATAACATCAAAGATATTTTGAACAGTTTTCCCTTGACCTCAAAGTCAGCTATTGAGTTAATTTAAATTAAGATTAAAATCAACAAGAATTTAGGTCAGTTACAGGGCACTGCAGGAACCAGAGTATGAGAGCAGGGGACCATGAAGGGGAAACATGTAGGGAACAGAACCTCCTTATATTAATGTTGATACCTGGATGTTATTGATGTCTCTACAGATCAATCAGCGCTGGATTTTCACCCCTCACTGAGTCAAGGAAATACAAACAGATCCTTTCATGCAAATAGCACCTGCACAGCAGTAATAGCACTTGCTACAGGTAGCAACAGTCCTTAGTTTTCCAGGTCTTTGAACACTTTTAATACTATATTTTGGACTCTGAGTCAGATTGTACTGTTAGAGCACCCGGGTGCCCAAATGGAGCCAAGAGAGAATCAACTGGGATAAACAATAAACATTCTTTAAATGTGTAAGACATATTAAATGAAGATCTTTGGTTTTTGAACCTGAGATCAAAGAGCAGGAACTTGAGTTTCCCAGACACTAAAGTGACAGATGTATAGTCTTGAATTTTTCAGTTAAAATGCTTTTGCTCTAAAGAATAATGGATGTGGTTGGTAAAACTAGATAAAATTCATTAAAAATAATTCAAAGGTGCTCCTTAATAGCAGTTAGAGCAGCAAGAAGAACATGCCTTTATATTTGGAAGTTTTCTCACTGCTTTTAAGTCTTACTTTTCTACATTATTCACATTTTAAAAGTAACTCTGTAATGTTATTGAAACAATTTTTTCCATCTTTTTCATCTGCAGACTAGATATATTTTCTTGTTTTCTTCCCATTTAGGAAAAAATTCTTCACAATGAGGGTGGTGAAGCACTGGAACGGGTTGCCCAGAGAGGTGGTGGAGGCCCCATCCCTGGAAACATCCAAGCCCAGGTTGGACGGGGCTCTGAGCAACCTGGTCTGGGTAATGGTGTCCCTGCTCACTGCAGGGGGGGTTGGACTAGATGACTGATACCGGTCCCTTCCAGCCCAAAACATTCTATGATTCTATGATTAGTCACAGTGTCAGATCATAGTGCTCCATTACTCACTTTGGAACTTAACACAGGAGAAAATCAAGCCTTAAAGACTATTTAATGGATGAAACGCAGGAATTTACAGCCATGGTGGTGTCTCTAGACTGGGACTACAGTCGTTCAGTATGAGCATGCAGCTGGGTCTGACTCCTCCAGCCACGTGTAGCCTGAAGATCATACAATGAAGAAGTGAATCCCATATTGGTAAATACATATTCCACTGTTAATTGGCTTTTCTGTTTGAGGTGATAGAAAACCTCATGATGAGGTTCTTAGTCACCTTCCTAAAACCTACGACGAGAACTTGCTGCCATAATCAACTGGAAAACAACACTGTTTACACTTTCAGCATTGTAATCCATCCTGACCTCCTGTGCATGGCAATAAGAAGCTCCGTTTTTGTTGGCAATCACCTGTTTGGTGCTGAACACCTTCAGCACAGAGCAGTACAAAAGTCAGCTGATGACAGAACAAATTGCTCTCTAACAATGAATCGCTGTGGGAAATAAAATGAGGCAAAGCTGCTACCCAGTAGTGGGCAGCTTCCGTATCACACTCTGCAGCTCTGTCACAGGCAAGGAGGAAAGGAGGTGCAGTATATATCACTCTAACTGCAAAGATCTTTAATGCTCTCCTGGTGCTTTTATGCTCTTGAGCGTGTGTGTTTGTGTGTGTGTTTGTGCACATGCATGTGTTTGCGCATGTATGCATCTGTATGGGTGGGTTCTATATAAACAGATAAATAAATACATACATATTCATATTCCATAACAAATTATTGCTATACATACATATGAACATATATACACTCATACACATTTTATTATTTTACACTGGAATGAATCAGACACTGTTCACATTCCAATGAAATCAGATTTTAAAACAGACTTCAGTGTGTCCCTTAATGTATTGCCTAATCAATACCCTGTACTGTCCTGGAAGAACAGCCTATCAGTTAGTCTGCTTTCCTTGCTCGCTCCCACTTGTTGAGGTTGTTTTACTTCATATAAATTATACACACTCGGAAAATGAGAGAACTCACACAGCAGGTGGAGTTTCTGTCTACACAGAGGTGCCTTCAGATGCTTGACTCCATACCAGATCAGGGACATACCGGATTTAGGCCTCACAGATTAATCCCAAATCCAACGTTTTTTTCCTTAGGTTTAACCAGATGGTTAGTGTCAGCTGGTAAGTGTCCTGACTTACTGACCGTGCCAGTCCCAGCCTCCCGGGGAGCTCCCAGGGAGGCATCGCCGCCCACCAGCACCAGCCTCTGCCCAGTGTTCCTCGGGACCCCATCCTGTGTGGGTCCAGGAGCAGCTCTGAGAAGGCGAGAGCTCCAGCTCTGTGTGCAGGCTTCGAACAGCCTCTTCTGCGGGAGGGCACGGACTTTCGAACATGCATCTTGAGCGTGAGAACAGGGATGAACTGCACAGGGATAAAGTCTCTTTCTTAAGAGAAAATAGCATCTACCCAAGTTAAACCTCTGCTGTTACTAGTTAAGGTGTTGGACTAATGAGTAGCATCTTCATAGATCTCAAGTGGGATACTTTGGGGAACACAGGGAAATAAAATGGCTTTGGATGCCTGAGTAACTGAAAAGTTGAAAAAAACCTGAATTTTAAAACTGAACATTCAAGTTCATGCAGAGCTGAGCTGAGCTGAGAAGTGTGGTACAGCCAGGTGCAAGCGTCAAAAGAGCTGAATCAGCTCCAGCTCTCCCACCCTAGAGACACCAGCAAGGCTATAGTTACCTGTGTTTCACCTTGTTAAATTACTATAATGCTCTACTTTCCCTCTGCATTACATCCCACAATGAAAAATGGAGCACAACTTCCTTTAATTTGTTCCATCAATAAGGAGTTAAGTCTTTTTTTAAAAAGATATGTTAATATATTTATTTAATTAGCAAACAAAATGCATATGAAAAATATTATTTAAGCTTATACCTATCGAAATTAAAGTGTTTAAATCACCAACTGCAAAGCTTTCATAAGTGAAAATGATAATTTTTCCAAAGTTCCAATTTCATTAAATGAAAAATTAAATCATAATTAGAGTACCATATTTAAATGGTTTTTAATTTAAAAATAGAAATAGGAACATCAATAATCAGGAGGGCCAAATACATAGTCATCAATAATATCAACTATGTTTAGAGAAAACTTTCCTTTATAGAAGGTAACTGTGCCTGGATGAAAATGTTTCATTGTTTGCTGAATTTTAGTCCTCTTTGAACATATGTGAAAGAACATAAGCACCATTTAGCTGACACAGGCTAAACACGGGAGCTTTATCCTTCTTATGGGACTGGCTGTTCACAGTCTTCTACCGACCTTATTACAGGACAGTGAGCTAAGGAAAGTAAAAATAAATAAACACACACAAGTAAATGCACAAAAATTAAGACAATCACAGTGGAAGTAAAATATTTTTAAAGGGAGAGGAAAGGATTATTGATTTAGAAACTTATGTTGTGTCTCTGTTTTGCATTTGGGTTTCAAATGTCTTCCAGAATACACTTATGATTTCATGCATAATCAGTGTGACATGAAATTACAGTGACTGCTGATGCAAATGAGGTAATTGTGCATGCCAATTATGTGTTACATGCCTGTTGCATTGTTTGAATAAGCAATTACTGAATTTATAGAGACAAGCATGTTAACTAGGAATGCATATTAGGCACATAATTGCCACCACTTAATTCAGAAAATCAGGCAAAGTATAATTTAGCTGGGGGAATGGTTATGAAACTTGGCATTTTTCCTAGGCATACAATTCTAGTTTCATTATATGAATTTTTTACATTTATACCAGTTTATGCCCCAAAGTGTTTTTGAAAATTAAATAAGCTCAGTAAATCAGACACATGCCTAGCTAAGCGTATGAATGGTCATTTTGATTACTTTGGCATTCCAAGATTTGTGTGGAAATCTTGTGGAAG
This sequence comes from Podiceps cristatus, assembly GCA_000699545.1. Taxonomy (NCBI): domain Eukaryota; kingdom Metazoa; phylum Chordata; class Aves; order Podicipediformes; family Podicipedidae; genus Podiceps; species Podiceps cristatus. The sequence continues at coordinate 29,510 of KL274623.1, forward strand.
CAGAGTTATCTGCGAAGAGCTCTTCACAACTTTGATTGCATCACTGGTGGATTAAGAAGTTCCACATGTTATAGGGGAGAGGAGGAGTAAAGAGCAAACACACTGAAAAAGACATTTTAGCCAGAGCGGTGCCTGATGCTTTATACCTTCAGATGCTTGGCAGCCTTGGATTGCCAGGCTGTGTTTTTATGCCCGATCTATGAAATGCTGTCGGCCAGTGCCACAACACCACCCACACCGTGGTGATAACTCCCGGATCAGTCAGAGTCCTTCAGAGCGCTTCAATCACTGGCTGATTTGAGTGGACTCACTGGTGATTTCTAAGTCTCAAAATGGCATGCATATGTAAAACATCGACTCCATTATAGTATTTGCTGCAAATGAAGTTGCAATATGCATGTGTCAGCTTGAAAAGCAAAAGCTCGTGTTTAATTTTTCCTGGTGGTGGCAGCTTTGTCTGCAGTCCCAATGTTATTTAGGTATCAATAATTCTTATACATAGATGTCATATAAAGAGTAGATCCAGATCAACTTACTTTATAACTTTATAACCTATCTATATATCAGTTTCTATGAAATTACATATAATTTCATCTGTATGCAAATGAAACAACAAGTCACCCTGACTTACCGCGGTTTAAGAAAAGAGTAGTATTTTGATTTTCTTCAATGGTCAATCTGGTTTATTCTTTCAAGTTCATATTTGTCATCAGTTCCCTCTCTTTATGACAAGGTTTAAAACCTTATCGCTTCCTCCTATAGTACATCTCTTTTCACTACAACTTTCTGATGAGAGTACTTACATTAAACCCATAGCAATTGTTTGCAGCATCTGTGCAGCCTTGAGACTGCTGTGTCCACTTCAGACTTGTAAAAGGTTTGTTTGTGTGCTTGAAAGTTCCACTGTGTTTTTTGCAGGTCTGTGAGTTGCTCTCATAAAAGACGGTGTCTTCCTGATTAACGTTCTGCTCTATGTACTCCTACATAGACCTAACAAAACACTTTTAATATTAAAATGTTCCTATTAAAAAATGGGAGCATGACAGAAATTATTTTTTCTCCACAGGTAACTGCCATTTTCCTTACTTTTCTTGTAGAAAAATGGCAAATGAAATCTAAATTTTTTTTGCTTTTTTGACAGCATTTTGCATTGGTGTGTTTTTCACAAAGACAGAATTGTTTTAAATGTGAAAGATCAGATAAATCTTCTGAACACTTGTAAAGTGCCAATCTGGTAAGTGTATATATACAGTATTTATATAGTTTTTTGTATATATATATAGTTTTTGGGTTTGTCATTTGGCAGCTTTTCCAGACTGGGTTTTGGTTGGAGAAGTTCAGGCATCTCTGTTTATCCAGCAGTGCTGCCTTTATAAAAATATGTAAGGATTACACATAAACATCTGTCTCTTGCTTGACGAAGAGTTCTGGTTAGTGCTGTGTATTTATTTATAGCCATATATTTTAATTAGTTCTAAATTGTAAAAAAGTACTATTTCAAGTTATAGAGAATGTAGCAAAAAACTAAATGCTTAGTGAAACTTACTTTTTTCAGTGTCTTGAGGTTTCACAAACCCCAGACTTTTCCTTCACATACTATCAGTTGATGTGGAATTATGTTGATTCATGTCAGTCTCGTGGTGTTTTACAATTTCTTTCATCTGTTCTCAAGTGAACCTATATCTGTAAGTTTATGAACATAAAATTGCAAAGGACAGTAGAATTCACTCATTCAATCTTTCTTCTGGTTTGAGTTTTGAACAAAAAAATCCTATCCAACTGTAACCTGAACTGTATTTCTGGTTTTTTCAGCCCATGAAAGCAAAATTCAACTTTTTCAGAAGACAAAATATGTGATGAAAATTCAACACTAGAAATTTATTTCTTATAAATTGTTTTCTTTCCATTGTCATAAAAAGTGTTAGTAAGCCTACACATTTTTTTTAAGTCTACACTGGAATTCAACATTTGTATTTTATGCCTATTTTTTTAATGATTTCATTTTTTTTTTCACATAATTTATTTAATAAGATTTCATTTCTTTGTTTCCTTTCCCATGCTGATCAGAGGTGAATCTCTAGCATAGTGGGAACTCCTCACATCTACCCACCATGCCTTACTAAGAACTCCCATGTCATGTTCATCCAGCTGAAGTTTTGGGGTCTCCCTAAAAGTGATGCTGTCTCATTGCTCAACAGCCAGCGTGGGTACTTTGTGAGAGCTTTCTATCCTGCCTGCCTTTAGCTTAGTCCAGCATACCAGAACGGGGAGAGCTTGGGCTCTTTGCAACTGTGGAAAACATCATAATGGCAAAGAAAGAAGGGACATTTAATGATACTGCCTTGCACTGACCAAGTGGCTGCCAATCATGCAACTGGCTAAAAATGTTTCTGCTCCCTCAGGCCCCAGTTTACCTGTATTTCTAGAAAATTGTATCAGAATCTCAAATTTCGGAAAGCAGCTTTTTTTTTACTGTTGTTATTTGTGCTCCAAGTAATACTGAAGCTTTAAAGCAAGTTTTTAGAGGAGAGCTGATGCGGGGAGGGGACAGTGAAGAGACTTATTTATATACTCTGTAGGTGATGTTCCTACAGTAAAAGGGACAGAGATGTAGTTGTAGACTCCAGAGATCTGGTAATCCTCTGTCCTCAGGGAAGAAGATATTGCATCAGGGAATGTAGTTCACGTTGTTCATCTTTTGCTATCTGAGCTTTTAACAACAAAATGTTCTTGTACCTTTTAATGACCTTAATTACACTGAAGATTTCCTGCATCTAGAATGGCAATGATACAAAAATACTCTAAAAGAAGACTGTATGATCAAAGCAAAGCGATCTCTTAGGTCACTGTGTCTAGGGAGAGTTTCAATTGTTGTCTATTTTTTTCACAAATATCATTTAGTTTTGGGCTGGGGCATGAGTCTTCAGCCAGGATGTCTTCTTGCTTTGTTATGGTATGATCCGGCTGCAGTCATTACCGACTGCTGAGAGAGCTCTTCGGTAAAAGATTAACTGGAAGTAAGGCACGCACAAGATAATATTCTTAAATAGGTAAATCTACTTAAAGGAAGAAAGGGAAAGCCTGCCTCTAGAGACAATCTCTTGCACCAGTGGTAGCTTTGACTTTTTTTGACAGTCTCCATTTTGTTTTCTCCTGTGAGTTGTTTTAAAAAGGAAGCAGGGGCCCTTCTCAGAATTGCAGTAACGTAATTGAATTTCAAACTTTGTTTTCAAACAAACAAACCATAGAAAAGTTGAAGATGGGGAAGTATAAGCAAAGTTTTCTAAAATGCTGTTGTACAGGCAAACACATGTTTTGAGTTAAGTTAAGCTCATTTCTGGTAACAGTATTAACTTTGTGATGGCCATGACCAGCAGGCATATGGGGAATGGAGGGTGGCAGTTTTTATCAAATTAGATCTAAAAGGGAAGAACATGTATTTAGGGTCGTTTTTTTCCTAGTGCTTTTTAGAAGGCAATCTGGAAAGGGCAAATAGAGGCTGGGATGGATCATGGAAAGATCATATTATTTTGCGGCTGGAAAGGAGGACTCTGCTTTTGTTAACGGAACATCTTTTCAATATGTCCTTTCCTCTTTATTTCAGTTTAAAATGTGGTACTGATATGGAAAATCATGCTGAAAAGTTGTATCTGTTTTCCCTGAAAGTTTTCGCTGTTGGCCTGGTGCTTGGGTATGACAGAGCTCCCGTGCATATGAATGCAAACAAATTAGGTTTTATGCTACATTGACATTTCATAGCTAGACAGTTATATTCCATGCTTTTTTTCTGAAACCCATTCAGCTACAGAGAATTTCAGCAATCCATGGATAACTGCAGTGAAATAATATTTGAGTCAACCCCTTGCCCGGTCTTATTTACATCCTGACAGTAGAAGGTGCTTCAGTGATATGGAGTAGTCATAAAAACTAGTCTTGGAGAGTTTAAGTAAAAAGGGCTTCCTGGGATCATACACCCACAAGAGTCTGGTATGCCACATCTCTATCAATTTGCATTAATGATGAAAAGCACTTCCAAAGGGAGCAAAATCTATCTTTAAGTCATTTAGAAGCAATAAATATGAGGTGCCCACCTCTGCTGCTCCTCCTTTGTACTTCTCCTCTCCCATATAAACCCATTTAGGTAGTTTTAACTGAGTAGCTTTTGGAGCAGAATCTTTCTTGGTTCAAATATGTGGCAAGAGGACCAAAGTGGGACACCTTCACTCACAGCTAAGGAAGGGTCAGTGCCTGGTAACACGTGCACTGATTCAACGCTCTTCTGCATTAATGTAAAGCAAAGCTATAACAGAATGCCTCGGGTTTATCTTGCTTTCCTCTGATGTGAATTGCTGCCTTCAGTACAAGATTAAGAAGTAGAATTTTTCAGTTTTTCTCCCCATCTATCAGTTAGCAACCATGAAACTATGAAAGACAGGATTTTCTTTGCTCTTTCACTGAAGGAAGAAGCCCACATTAACCTCTAAGGATTGCTGCGGGCTGGCATCTGTGGCAGCGGAGCCAGCCCAAGCTGCAGCCTGTCTCTGCTGTCCCTCTCACATGGGATGCAAAATTGTCAGTCACGCTCACACTCTGTCCCAGTTCTGTGTTGAAATACAACCTTACATTAGGGATGAATAAATTCAGATTAGTAGAGATGACAAACTGCACAAATGAAAGAAGCAACTTATAATTTCTGCTGAAGTCAATTTTGCATTAAGCAAGAGAAACAAGATTTAGTGACACCTAACACAGAGTATTTACAGGGAAAAAAACAAACAGATCAAGATAGGCCTTTTTTCTCTTTTCTCTTTTCTCTTATCTCCAATTTCATTATCTCCTTTATCAAGCAGCAAAGCATAGATAGCAGAACATGCTGAACAAGTCTAAAGTTTTGTTTTGAACAAAATGGATTCTTTCTGCTCCACATCCATGCCTAGGTGGCATCTTTGGGTAGCCACTTTTCTTTCTGAGGTGAGAGGAATAAGATGAAGGAGGGAGTCAAAACATGAAACGTGCCCACCAGTTGTAGATGACACTTCTGCATGGCATGTGTCCTCATGAAGAGATGGGAGCTGCTGTAGCCAGTGATATGCCTGTACTCACTACCCAGCAGTAATAGCCCTGCCAGTATGGCCATTAAAAAGGGCCCCCATAAGGTCATGTGCCTTTGCCCAAAATCATGGGTAGCTTTTCTGTAGGACATTGCTACTGTGCCAGATTATATTCTAAACTTGTTCAGCATTTTTAGGAACTTTCTATAGCCTTTTAGTGAACAGATTCCAGGAAGAAGATATGGACCACACCTGCTCATACGTCTATCAAAGTGATAAGCTTATCTACACTTCAAAGACTATGTATTTTCCTCCCCTTGCTAAGAGGTGCACAAAAAAGAAGAGGCAGGAGCTCAGCTCTAAACCTCCTCTGTATTCCCTCCCAGGGAGGTTATGGCTCGGTCTCCCAAAAGCCAGCTCCTCCCCAGGCAGACAGGGCGGCCGTTTAGTGTACCCAGCCTGGAGGACGCCGTGCCAAGGACGAGGTCCCAGGGCAGGTGGGGAGGGCTCTGTCATACTGTGAGAGGCCAAGGGAAAGGTGTAGAAGGGGACAAGTGTAGCATGCAGCCTTCCTTCTGGCTGTCTGTAGCTCAGGGGCTTCCTGAGCCAGAGAAGTGTGCTAAATAGTTCTTGATGAATCAAGAGTTACTGTACAAATTATTTTTAATCACCTTTTGAACTCATGTTGACCACCAGCATCCACAGCACTCCTTGGCAAAGTCTTTTACAACTTAACAATGCCTGTTGTTGGAAGAGATGTATCTGATTTGTTTAGTTTATAGCCAGTTGTTTAGTTTATAACCTCTATAACCACCTTTCCCCTTAACTACCTCTGTTCCAGGCTGAAGGGTCCTGGACCACCTAGTTCTTTCTCAGATACAGGCTACTTCACACCTTTCACCACTGCTGTCTTTCACTTTCTACATTTATTGTATTCCTTTTAGGTTGGACAACCAGACTTGCATGCAGTTTTTGAGCCACTGATATATCCTAAATTTTTATGTCATAATAACATTTTTTTTAGTTTGCTCTTTATTATCTTCTTATTAATTCCAAACGTTCTTGAAACCAATAAATAAATAAATAAGCACACCCACAGACTGCATAGGAAAAAACTAGATAAACCATCAGTTTGTCTTGACAGGATGTTTGTGTTATGATCCAACAGATCAAATTGCTGGTTTATATCAAGTATCATCTAGCTTTGGCAAAAAAAAATTGAAACAAAACAGAAACAAAACAAAACCCTAGACAACCAACCCCAGCCAGCCAACCAAAAATAATCTTTTAATCTTGTCTTCTATGTGATTTTTGTAATATTGAAATAACATTCATTTCAGGAGCTTCAAATTTGTTATGAAATAGTTCCTGCTTGCACAATTATACTGGCTTTTTAAGCCAAGGAAAATATATCTTCATCTTGATGTGATACTCAGGTGGCGTCTACCTCTCCCTCCTTGTTTGGATGACACTGGACTCTGAAATCAGTCTCCAACTTACTGTGCTGAACAGCCAGGCTTGGTGCCAGAATTCTATGCACTTCCCGGTGTTTCAACAGAATAAAGAAATTCCATACACTCAGTGAGAACTTTGCTATTAGTTTATTTGGGAGCAAGAATTTATGTGACAGTTTGATTTGCATTCGCCACCAGTGCAAAAATTATATTTTAATGATAGAGAGAGCTGAACACATCTTTAGGATGTGTGCAACCACAATAATGAGTTGTATGCTTTTTAAATCAGATATTTAATAAACCAATATTATTTCCAAACAGCTCAATGTTTATCTCACTTGGTTTCTTTGACAAATAATGTCATGCTTTTACATGCATTGAAAAGCAACTGATTTTTTTCAGAGAGTCCTTTAACTCAGCTTCACTTAAGAAAAGATCGTCTTTTACAGAGGTAAAAAAACTTTCACCATTTTGAGTCCGTGAATTCTTTTACTCCTTATTGATTGCAAAAATAGAATTTAGTTTTCAAAGTTATTAAGTATGAACCATACCAACCAGCTCATTTGTTGAATTCTAAGTATGTGTGAGACTAATTTAATTCAATAAATTTATCTAACCTCATTAAAGGTCAGTTCTTATGCATTGTATATCAGTATTTTGATAACTTCTATAATTATTTTGATAACTTCACTTTTCAGAGTAGTAGCATGTCTTCAAGAACTTTGAGCCTCATTTATTAGGTAAATGAGGTTGGATTAATCATGCTGTGTGTGTAGATGGACCTATGTCTCTCAGTCACCTCTTCTCATTTTAATCCTGCTAGCCAGCTTCAGCTAGTGTTTGACTGAAGGTAAAAGACTGATAAATATTCACTGTTCACATACATTAAAGAAGTAGTCATCAAGGGAGAGGGCAGAGTCTGTGTCAGGCCAATTCATTCAACCTTCATAGCCATGAAAGGATCCCCATAGGCGAAGAACATAAGAGTTCTTTTGTTACAGTGCTCATTTGTTTTACTTCAGAAGTAAACCACCAAATTTAGCTTCATATAGCCAGTTTGGAACAAAAGACCCACATGATAATTTGGAAGGTTATAATTTTTTGCTCATGGCTGTATCTCACAGATCAAATCAGCTTAGTATCACATGCTGCATGTTCTGAGCTCCGGTTCTGAGTGAGGCAAAGACAGTACTCATGACACCAGGCTTCAAGTAGATAATGAGTACAAAATTCATCCCATTTTTATGAACTGACTTTAGACAGAGACATAAATGGCTATATCAAGCAAACAGGAGGACATTTTCAGTGACAGTTATCAGCCTTGCATCTGTTCAAAAGAAAAATTATTAAAATGACAGAACTTTCAAATTAGCAGGTGTATATGGTCAAGACAAGGCACCTTCTGAAGACAGGTCTGAGGACACAGGGTACTTGAGAGACATTTTCTTATTCACCGCTACACTGCTTTCCGCCATCTTTCCATTTTGTACTTTTTAACTATGTTTTCTATTTGTGCTGCTACATCTTTGATATAGCTTATGTTTTTCCCTTATTTCTTTTCAGCTAATTTTATGAGCTGAACTAGAGCTATTGCAGTAAGAAGTAGAGTGAGAGGGAGCTCTTGCAAGTCCAGGGAGAAAAGTAGAAGGAAAGAGACATCCTCAGGTGGAATGAACCATCCTTTGGAGGTGTCTGTCTTTCTCCATGAGCTACAGAGGAGTTCTGGTTTTCTAACAGAGGCACCTCACTTAAGTGGGATGAATCTGGGTATAGGTGTTTGCATATTGCTCCACACAAGGCAGCCTTTGTCTTGGTAGAAGGCTTGTCATACAAATATGTCTATTTTTTATTGATTTGAGGAGCTGTCATAACCATCATGATGATGTGCAGGTGCAAAACTACCCTGAAGTAAAGGAAACAAGAAAGGATGGCTAAGTGATCACAGCAGGAAGACAGGTACATAGATGAGGAACTAATTCACTGATGTTTCTTCCCATCACCAGGAAAAAAGTACTAAAGCTCTGATGTGAGATCAAACAAACTAAATAATATAAAAAAGACCCAAACGCAGTGATCGTCTAGACATCAAAGGGACTGGTTCTCCAGTCCCCTCACCTTCTGCAGTGACCTATGCTCAGGCAGGATGAGTGAAGAGTGGGTGGAAACGCAACTGCTCTCACGGGGTAGCCCTGCACATGGCTGTATTCTGCCTCCTAAAGTACAGAGCAGTGAAAAATCCAGCTCTATTCTTTTAGCCTGAAAGCTGTTGCCTGCCTCCTCTGATGTCATGTTCTCCATGGTCCTTCATCCTGTGGACTGACATACGGATGGAGCTGCACTAACCCAACCTTAGGTACCCCAGGACCAGATGGAGAGCAGCGTAAACCTAGCAACTTGGGATTGCATGGGCTGGATGAAAAATATTGTGTATTGTGGGGTCATCATGTCATAAAAGACATTTCTCCTCAGAGTCTCTCAGCAGATATGCAGAGATGCAGTAATTTTAAGTGTATGTGTAAAGAGTAGAGATCAGAACTGTAAAATACATTTCTTCATACACTCTAGGGTAAGTTTCCATTCAAGCTACACAGTGGCATTGTCTTAAGAGCAGTTGAGTGTTTGAAATGATATGCATGTATAGTTCCAGGAAAGAAAGACAGTCTGAACATGTTTCAAGAATAGATAATGAATTTTTGGTGGACTATTGACATTTCTTAATCTAAATGTAGCTGAAGAGAATAAAAAAAACCCCCAACACTCTAGCTATAAATTTCAGACACTGGTTAGATGACACAGAAGATGTACATGCCCTGACATCTAGTGGAGCTGTGAGCATTGAGACAGGTCCATGATGCAATCTGAAGGGAAAGCTGGGTGTCCAGATCACACAGCGGAGAGACAGCGGGATACCACCCTACATATCCATGCTGGGAGCTCGGTAAGGGCATATTGGTTTGAGTCCTGAGGCAGTATGTCTGTAGTCACGTAGCAGCGCTTAAGCAAACAGCCTCTCGTATATTATTCTTTGGAGACAACTCAGGTATACCTGCACCTCTTGTGGTACCAGATCACTAAAAGCCAGCTCCACAAAACAGAAGATACAGAGTGACTCTTCTCTGGAGAACTGACAAACTTTATTGTCAACACAAGCATTTTACTTAAACAGCCCTCAGTTGTCACAACAGCTTTGCTGCAAGCATAAGTTTCCATATGCCAACGATGCGCTGTGGGGAGCAACCTCCGAAGGTCAGAAAAACAAGAGGGGCCCATAACTTCTTGAAATGCAGTAGCATGACCCCTTACCAAGTGTCCTACCTGAGCTAGGAGGAAGTGCAGAAGAGAAGAGTGCTGCTCGAACTCCTGTTTTTCAACCTAGATAATGGGTGTCCTTTCTTTTGAAACAAGATTTTACAAGTGGTCCAGAAGCTGGAGTAACATGGGTGGTTTACCAGAGGATTTTACCAGTCACCTGTAGCATTAGACAACAGATTAACAAGGGTTTATAGAGACAGTGTGAATACTCACCACAGTGTGTGCAAGAGTCTTTCTACAAAAGGGCTTTCTCCTCATTCCCTGGCTCTGGCACCTCTGTGGCTACTAAACAGTCCTGTGGAAAAATTGCTACAACTGGCTTTGTTGTTACTGCATTTATTACTTAATGTGTACATTATTGTACATACTGCCTTCAGAAGTTTTTCCTGCCAAAAACAAACGTGCTACAGCTTGAGTTTGCTTTTGTGAGGTGACTGACTGACACCTAGTGTTTATAATCTATTCACATGGAAAAAAATGTACCAAACCCAACTAAATAGGGCTATTGTCAGTGAGAAGAACTCCAGATGTTCCAAAGTACCACCCCATCAGCAATGCTCCAAGTCAAGGGCTGAGGTGCCCTAGAAAAGTAGCATTTATAGAGATCATAGGATATACTGGTTTACTAAATCAGTAATGACCATGGCTTGATATCACCATGTTTTCACTAATTTAATCATCTGAAGTGTGCCGCCTCTACCCCAAACTTTGCTGTGCCATTCCATCTAGCCCGTGGCTCTAGAACTGGGAGGGAAGTGACCTGCCATTAACCAGTGGGGTGGCCCTGGCATCTCTGTGCTCCCACAAAGACCAGCAGTGCCTCAGTTTCCACTGCTGGAAAAGTGGTTTCCTCACCACTTTTGGTACAAAGTCCATGTGCTAGGAATATGGCAGGAGATGAACAACATAAAATCCCCAATCAGGTTATCTTGAAGTCTCTTAATTTCAAATTACCAGGACTAACCTTCTTAACAGGCCCAGCCTTTCTCTTTAACATACACTATCTTCAATCTAAAGGAATAAAAAAATCTTAAATCTAAAGGAATAAAGAAATAAAAATATATGCTACATATGGGACAGGTATTCTGTTATTTTATTCTTTATTGGTTTTCATGAAGAAATAAATTGAGAGATGTAGGGATGCAAATAATTTACAATTTTTATATAACTCTGAATACCTCATACTTCACAGACTCTTCAGTCAAGTAGGGCAGATTTACAATGCATCAAAGCTGACTACATTCACAATACAATGAGTATATGTAATTGTAAATTCTCCTCGGTCTGCTGAAAGTGGGCACAAATTTGCTTGTGTCCATCTCTTTCTATCATTGCCAGATGTTGGAACAGTCCATGGTATATGTGTCACTATTTCTTTTTATTAAATAACCAAAAGAGATCAGGGACAAAGATTTCCCATTCTGTGTGTATTAAATAAAACATTTTGTTCTATAAAAAAAACCCTGTGATTCAAGGTGCTACTGAAATTATGTAAGTGGATAAACCCAGAAACCCTCAGAACTGGAAGTCCAGGCTAATAAAGTTAACTCACATTAACATGGTAAAGATGAACTGGGTGATTTTATGAAGCCACCCAGTTCTGAAGGTTTCTGGGTTTAGATGTTAACTGAGCAGCATACCTTGCTGTTCTCCTGAAGATAGAGGTCATACACTCGGTTTCAACATTAGCAGTGAACCCATTAGTCCTTCAGCTGAGAAACACATGCAAAGTGGCTGCTTGCTGGATCCAAAGTAATTTTGTGAGGTAATGAAAACATTATAATATTGTTGTATAGTCTGGAATACTAATTCTTTTGTTCTTTCCCTCCGCTTCCATCTCTTCTTTCCTTCTTTGTTAATGCCTTGCTTTGCCTATATATTGTACACGTGGGGTTTTATGCTTACGTGTTTTGGATTTACTACAGCTAGATAAGTATGACTATTGTTTTTTAGAAGTTTTTACAAAATTATAGGATGATAATAGGAAAGCTGAGTACAACTATGGATCTTCACTGGATCTATGTCACTCCAAATGTTTTCCTGAACTAAATACCAAAATCATATTCTCTAACTTTGTTCAATGATTAGGGGTTTGATCACCTGCCGTGTTTCCAGAGAACCAATTAGCATTCAAATCTGTGACCTGGATTGTTTCTGAGATTACCAAAAATATGCTGACATGGGTATATTCTCATGAGATGCAGTAATACAGCTCTTAGTGGAACCCAGAGCTGCTCCAGCCACCAAACCATTTTTATCTTCTCAACGTCCTCTTTATCTTTAGAGTTACTTTGTAGGCTCCATCTGGTTCCTTTAGATATAAGTAGATCGAGTTATACCAGTCAGCTAGCACTGGCTATTCAAATGCCACTAGACAACATATACAGCTGTAATGGAGAAATACAAGCAGCATGTTAGGAATACAACATGCACCATACACTTGGCCCTGATGAATATTGGTACCTTTTTCCATACAGACAGCACTTCCTTGATCACATTCCTCCCACATGCATACACACACCCCTACACACACTCACGCACTCTTTATGTGCTTGATACATTTCACTTCAGTGAAACTTATAACAATATATGATTATGCTTAAGTTAGATGCTTGCATCCTCCATCCTGGTAATGAGAAGAATAAAATTGTGAACTCAGACTTCAGCCTAAACACTGTGGCCTGATATTCTCTGCCCTTGCTCTTTAACTTCTTTAACTGTGCTGGACCAGAGGTAAAGGCTACAACCTGGATACCAGTTTCAGGTTGGAAAAAAAGTGTTCGCTGGAAGTCTTCTCTCTGTATGCCAGAGCTCTGGCCAGATATGCTTGATTAGACACCCAGCTTTGAGAAGGCTAAGATCAGGGGAGATGGATCCTGTCCCTAATGAAGGCCAGGTCTTCAAGATACAGAGGAAGGTGCATTGCTTTAATTATGTCACTACACTTAAAGCAGCAGACCTGACCTGAGTTAAACCACTTTGAAAGCTTGAGGAATATTTCTCATTAAAAGTAGATTGTTTGGACTGTAGGTGGCAGCAATGGACAATCTGACCAGCCTTCATACAGCGTCTCAAGGCTGAGGGCTACTTTGCTGATGCCCTTCATCTTCTCACAATTATCCTCCTTTTAAAGCAAAAGGAAGGGACTGTTGTGCCTTCAGAACCTACAGTAAGGTAAACCTGATACCTGCGTAGTCACTGATGCTCAGGAAGAATCACATACATTGGATAATACTCCTAACTCTAAGTTCCATTTTGTTATATGTACTTGGCAGAAGTGGGGACTTGGAGTCGAAAGCATAAAAATTGCTAATTGTGCTGTATCACAGCACTTTATGATCCAGCCAAAGGATTTTGACTCCAGAGCACTCTGCACATGCATAAGGAAAGAGGAAAAGCAATCTCTCTATGTGTGATGCACTGCCCAGTGTCTCATCAGGTTGTGCCATTTGAATACCAAGTGAAATCTTATTCACAGGAGCTTCACTCACAGGTAGGGTGAAGGGAAGCGCTTCATTCTAGAAATGCTAGACTGGAAGGGGGAGGGGGATAATATCTTGTCCATGGCAAGATTTGGAAGGGTAGCCAAGGTTAGTGAGGGACCTCAGCCTGTTGCTCAGGAATGTACTGAGCATATTGTAGAATGCTTGAAGCAAGGGGATGCTGAGGGAGTACAAGAAAACAGCAAAACAATGGGGAAATACCCCAGAGGAACTGAGACGCACTCCTCTAAGAAGGCAACACAGCTGACAGCCCAGACGAGGTGCTTCTACACCAACACACACGGCCTGGGCAGCAAATGAGAGGAGCTGGAAGCCACCACAGTACTGCAAAGCTATGACCTGGTCATGGTTACTGAAATTTGGTGGGATGAATCCCACGACTGGAGTGCGGCTATTGATGGATACAATCTATTCAGGAGAGACAGGTGAGGAAGAAGGTGCAGCAGTTGCCCTCTACATCAAGAAATGGATAGAGTGTGAAGAGCTGTCTCTGAAGAATAGTCATGAGCAGGTTGAAAGCCTATAGTTAAGACTCAGAGACCGAGGCAACAAAGGGACCCTTGAGGCTGAAGTCTACTACAGACCCCCTGACCAGGGGTAGGTGATTGATGAAGCCTTCTTACTCCAGCTACAGGATCGCGATGCGATAACAGGCTCTTGTCCTGCCGGGTGACTTCAACCACCCAGACATCTGCTGGAAGAATAGCACGGTGAGGTGTAGGCAATCCAAGAGACTCCTGGAATGCATCAAAGAAAACTTTTTAAGCCAGGTAATAGACCCCCTACCAGGGAAGATGCAACACTTGACCTGGTGATCACAAAAGTGAGTGAGCTAGTCAGGGACATCAAGGTTGGAGGCTGCCTGAGATGTAGCAATCATGCACTGGTGGAGTTCACGGTCCAGAGGGATATGGGTCAAGCTAAGAGTAAAGTCAGGACCCTGAATCTCAGGAAAGCAAAATTCCAGCTCTTCAAGGAGTTAGTTGATAGGACCCCCTGGGAAACTGCCCTCAGGGACAAGGTTGCAGAGCAGAGCTGGCAGATCTTTAAGGATGCTTTCCATAGTACGCAAGAGCTCTTGGTCCCCAGGTGCAAGAAGTCTGTCAAGAAAGGACCTCATTGCAGCCTTCCAGTACCCAAAGGGAACATACAAACAGGAGGGGAATCAACTTTTTAAAAGGGTAGAAAATGACAGGACAAGGGGGAATGGACTAAAACTGAAGGAGGGAAGATTTAAATTAGATATTAGGGAGAAGTTTCTTACAGAGAGAGTGGTGAGGGGCTGGAACAGGCTGCCCAGAGAGGTGGCGGATGCCCCATGCCTGGAGGTGTTCAAGGCCAGGTTGGACGGGGCCCTGGGCAACCTTGTGTAGGTCCAGGCCTGGAGGTTGGTGTCCCTGCCTGTGGCAGGGGGGTTGGAACTCTGTGATCCTTAATCATAGGCAAGAGACCGGCATGGCTGAGTTGTGACCTGCGGCTCAAACTAAAGGAAAAGAAGGAAATACACAAGCAGTGGAAGCTTGGTATCCTGGTATCCTCAGGTATCCTGGGATGAGTATAGGGATGTTGTCTGGTTGCGTAGGGATGGGGTCAGAAAGGCCAAGGCATGTCTGGAACTTGGCAAGAAATGCAAAAAACAACAAGGGCTTCTGCAGTTATCTAATCAGAAAAGAAAGGTCAAAGAGAGTATACCTTCCCTGAAAAGTGAGACTACCAAGCTGGCAATAACAGATGAGGAAAAGGCTGAAGTATTTAAACACTTTTTTGCCTCAGTCTTCACTGGCAACCTTTCTTCCCACACTTCTCAAGGGGATGGTCTGGAAGAAGTGGACTGGGAGAGCAAAGTCCCTCCCACTGTAAAAGAGCACCTGGTTCACAACCACCTGAGGAACCC
>KL274623.1:46091-82623 GCA_000699545.1 Podiceps cristatus
GGTGGGATGGGTCTCTGAGTGACCCAGTTTAGTGGAAGGTGCCCCTGCTACTGCAGGGGGGGCAGGGGCTGGACATGTTGACCTTCATAGTGCCTTCCAACCCAAACCATTCTATGATTCTATGATTCACAGGGGGAAGCCAGTTGAGCTTAGTAAGATTTTGTACATACTTAAGTGTTTATTGCGATATTGAGGATGGTACAGTTTTGTTTTCAGATAATTATATTTCTTCATGTATATATTGCACATGAATCCACTGTTGAATAATAGGCCTAGGACAGGTTTAGAATAATATTCTTATTTTAAGGAAAAATTATACCATTTTGTAAACAAATTAGTCAAGTGTTTCTCAGAAGGGCCCAGATACTCATTTTTTTTATTATCAAATTTGCACTTTAGGATTAATTTTCTATACAACTGATATAATATTTCATTTTATGTTATGTGTCTCTGGAGGTTGCCATGTGCGTGTGGGCAAACGGTGTGTACTGACCAAAACTGAGGCCTCTTGTAAGAAAAACAATTTTAATCTAAAAGAATTATTCTATTTTCAGGTAAAATAGTAAAATTATTTTAATCTATAGGTTGTCTGTCTTATTTTAAATCCTGGCACTGTTTGTGGGCTTCAAGCACTGCAAGCCAAAACTATAGAAATTATATGTATATAAAATATATTTTAAGAAAAGATATATTATTCACTGTGGCCTGATTTTACTATATGAAGTCTGGATTCCAGATGTGTTTGGTCAATGTGTGGTATTTCTCTACCCCACTTAGCTCACATGTGTTCTGATTCTTTCAATATATCAGTTCTGTATCCTCACCAAGAAAGGAATCTGTAAGTTCATGACACTAGTTTCCTAAATGCCTTCTGCAATGATTTTTAACTGAAGTAGTAATGCTCCCCCGCCCTTCTTCAGAAAACATGTCTGGACCATGGCTGATGGGATAAACTGCCTTGTCTACCCACAGAGATGGTGTCTGACCATCCAAGAGAAAAATGAGTATGTTGATGGATAGTTTTCCCATATACGCTTAAAACAGAGAAGGAGACATTAGAGAAGATGTCATTACTGAAACTTGATTCAGTACCTGGTATCTACCATTCATCTTCTCCCTGATGGTTTGCGTAGGCATCAGGCTGACAGGTACAGAGGGAAGGTAAAGCTAAAACCACCCTTACCTTTTGTAAAAAAATACAATGCAACGGGAAAGGTAACACTGCCTAGTAAAGTTGATTGCTTTTTCCTGAGGTCATGAACTTGATCTTATGGCTAACAAAGTCAATGATAGTACTTTTGCTGTTTAGGCATTTCCAGCTTGGGTTCTTGAGACGTTACCGGCTATTCTTAGTATTAAAGGAGAACAAGTGCAGTCTTCTCCACTGTGGTAAGGGAGATATTCAGGTGAGTCAAAACTCTTCACAGAAGTGTATCTTATAAACTGAATGTTTAGAAAAAGCACAAACAAAAGTTTTATTTCATCCCCTACAATAAAGCTAAAGATGTTATTTCAAGCAGAAGTAAATATTTCCTTCAACCAGTGTTATTTTAAACCTGGAGAAATTTTACCAGACATGAAAGCAAGAATTTTTTAGGTAGCTCCTAAGCTTTCCAGAAAATTAGGTCCATCATTTATTTGTATTTCCTTTCTTAAAAAAAAAAAAAAAAAAAAATCTGCATAAACATCTTCCTTGTAAAATCAAGGCCTTATATTCCTTCTCTTGTAGTCAAATAAATACTGTCTCAACTAAGAGTTAAAATAGTCTATCCTGGCTGTGTACCTCAAAATGAACTCTCATGGCTCACTACCTCATGGAATTGGAAAGATTTCTTTAAAAGGACAGTAAAAAATAGCAGTAGTTGGTCAGTTCTGAACTTTAACTTCTCTGAGTTATTTAAACAATCACAATACAGCGAAACCTTTGTTTTCTTTATCTTGTCTGAAGTTTTCTCCATTTACTAACTGCAAAAGAGTAAGTCTATCACATTAAAAGACCTTATGTCTTCACACTTTCTGGTTGATGTTTGTTTACACAATGCAGTGGCTCAGACAGTGATTTTTTCTGTAGCTTTAGAGAACCCTTTCGAGTTTCTGCTGCTGTTTCCAGAAACATTCATTGCTTCCACCATCTCTCATTACCACTTCAATCAGAGGTTGAATAGTGAGTATGACATTTGTACGAACAGCCAGTCTTCAAAGGTATTGGTCTATCACAGTACTTCGAAGTTACTGCATCATTATGAAACACTAACTCTAATTCCATTTTAACCCAAGTGGTCCTCAATATTATATTATATTGTCTGAGGTGCTGTAATTTTACTGGGCTGAAGATCAGTAGAAGTTAGAGACAAATTTCAAGGTATTGCTTTGCCTTTGTGATCCAAAGATCATTTTAAGAGTTACACAATGTCAGAGCTCAAAATACTTCAAACTATTGGGCTCAGACAAACTCCAGTATCAGCCATTCTTAGATCTGTCGGAATATTGTCCACCTCACAGAAAGGTAACTCTTACATGCAGATTAAAAAAAGTGTATCATTCCTACAGGTCTTCTAAACCAGATTCCTTCAAGCGTCTCTGTTGTTGAATGTTCTTGTCTCCATTCGCTTCTGGTATTCCCAGAGCAACTTCTGAGTACATCTCCATTTGCATTGGCATTTGTTTCTGTTGGATAAAAATTACATTATGCATAACATCTGCATTCAATGGTATTACAAATTCTGAATATTGTCACAAGCAGGCTACTTATTTGGTATATCTGGGATTAGTACAGATTACTTACTCATGGATCATATGAGATATTCTCCCAAAATAAAAGTTGCTCACAGGTAAATCTGCTTAGTTGTTCTGACCCTGATTTTGTTGCTTGTCACCCTCCAGGATGATATGACTATGTACCTAAGGTTTATGTCAAAGTCACAGTCTAGCTTTCAGAGGTCATAGTTGTTTGTTGGATAAAACAGATCATCTCCGCACCATTCTCCCCAGTCTTCTTAACTCTTACAGTATGTCTAAAACGTCTTTGTTATTTCAGGTGTCAGCAATATTTGAGATACTGATATGTTTCTGTGCTGATTTTGGCTGGGATAGAATTATTTTTCTTCATAGCAGCTAGTACAGGGCCATGTTTTGGATTTGTGCTGGAAACAGTGTTGATAACACAGGGATGTTTTCGATACCGCTGAGCGGGGCTGACACAGAGTCAAGGCCTTTTCTGCTTCTCACCCCACCCCACCAGCGAGGAGGCTGGGGGGGCACAAGGAGCTGGGAGGGGACACAGCCAGGACAGCTGACCCCGACTGACCACAGGGATATTCCCCACCATGTGACGTCGTGCTCAGTGTATAAAGCAGAAGGAAGAAGGAGGCAGGGGATATTCAGAGCGATGGAGTTTGTCTTCCCAAGTAACCGTTATGCATGATGGAGCCCTGCTTTCCTGGAGATGGCTGCACACCTGCCTGCTGACGTAGTGAATGAATTCCTTGTTTTGCTTTGCTTGCATGCATGGCTTTTGCTTTACCTATTAAACTGTCTTTATCTCAACCCAAGAGTTTTCTCACTTTTACCCTTCCAATTGCCTCCCTCATCCCACCAGGGAGGAGTGAGTGAGTGGCTGTGTGGTGCTTAGTTGCTGTCTGGGGTTAAACCATGACAGTTCCATATGTTTTATTCAATATATCTTTCCTAGAAGTGCCATCAACAGTTATCTCAACCACTTGTAATCATATAGGCAGTAATTACATAGCTATGCTGAGGTCTTCCTGTCAAAGGTATATTCAGTGTTTGTAACAGTTTGGGGACAGAAATGTCTTCTTTATCTGTTAGTGATTTAAAATATTTTTTTTTTTTTGTAACAATCACTGATTGCTGCATTTTTTTTGCTTATATATTGAATATGAAGACCCCCAAACAGCAGTATATGTGGTTCTAGGTTGGAGGTAGATACAGAATATAAATTTGATGGTGATAATTTTATCTTTACATTTTGCCAGTCATATGTGATGGCCACAAGGGTATTATTAGTTAATTTGCACACCATTACCTTTGGTTAAAATGGTGCCAAAGAGTTTTTGCACAGAAAAGGTGGTAAATACGGTGCTTTTGGGGTCAAATTTGACTAAATAATTTTGGCCAGAAGTGTCATAGAGATTACTTTGAATCTTGAGAATAAGAGACTTGGCTTTGGTCCAGTTCTGGAACTCTTGGGTTTTTCTGAGATTATGACTGTAAAGAGGAGGAGCACAGACTGTTCTTGGGACTCAGTCCAAGGTTTGTGGAAAGAACTCCAGGTGCAAGTTCAAAACACTTTGGTCTTGTCATTTTTAATATGGTTATATACCATATGCACATCAGTTTTTCCATAAATTTGTTTTTGAGAAGGTAAAATAAAACAAAACAACTCACTCCTCTTGCCTTACATTTCAAATCAAGATTCATGAGTTGAGGTAGTCCAATGCTTCTGTCAGAGTTTGCAATCATGTAGGTATATTCATGCAAAAAAACCAAAACACAATATGGGAAAGCAAACATTTTTCCCCTGGGGGAGAAGATGGCATAAGAGCTCACATTGGCAGTTGCTAGTGGCATTGCTGAATGTACTACTACAAGACAATTTGATATTGCAGTGTACATACACTAATAAAGTAGGACAGAGTAAAATTAATAGAAATCCAACAAAGGCTCTGAACAAATCCTTTGAGTATGTAGGACAGAGAAAATCCTCATTACAGTTTTTTATTTCAATGATGTTTCCCCTCTAAAAAACATAGTTTGGGTACATCTGCAACTTCTATCGTGTTGCAGGAGAGCCAGGTAAGAGGCAATCTTACCGTGCCTCAGAGCACAGTTCACTGTGTGGCTTCACCAGACTTATACAGATCTAGACCACCGCCTGACGAGTGCATTTTTTCCTCTAACTCACTGTTGTGGTTTAACCTCAGCTGCCAACTGAGCATCATGCAGTCGCTCTCTCGCTTACCCCCAGTGGGACGGGGGAGAGAATCAGAAGGGTAAAAGTGAGAAAACTTCTGGGTTGAGATAAAGGCAGTTTAATAGGTAAAACAAGAGCCACACCTGCACAAGCAAAGCAAAGCAAGGTGAGCATCACGCAGTCGCTCTCTCGCTTATCCCAGTGGGACGGGGGAGAGAATCAGAAGGGTAAAAGTGAGAAAACTTCTGGGTTGAGATAAAGGCAGTTTAATAGGTAAAACAAGAGCCACACCTGCACAAGCAAAGCAAAGCAAGGAATTCATTCAGTAGTTCCCACCAGCTGGCAGGTGTGCAGCCATCTCCACAAATCAGGGCTTCATCACACTTTAACAGTTCCTTGGGAAAGCAGACGCCATCACTCCCCATCTTCCTTCTTCTTCCCCCAGCTTTATAAGATGAGAATGATGTATGGAATATCCCCTTAGTGAGTTGAGTTCAGGTGTCCTGGCTATGTCCCCTCCCAACTCTTTGTGCCCCCCCAGCCTCCTCACTGGTGGGTTGGGGTGAGAAGCAGAAAAGGCCATGACTCTGTGTGAACACTGCTCAGCAGTAACGAAAACATCCCTGTGTTATCAATGCTGTTTCCAGCACAAATCCGAAACAGCCCCATACTAGCTACTGTGAGGAAAACTACCTTTATCCCAGACAAAATCAGCACACTCACACAATGACAGACAGGGATAAGAAGCACTGAATGTGCAAACCAGAGAGCTCCATTAATGATAGCCACTCAAGTATTGCAAATATTTATTTTCTGTTTTGCCTAGTTGACTAAAGACTTGTCATTTGCCATGAGATAAGCTAGCAGCTGAACTTACAGCACATCAGCTCTTCCAAAGTAAACGTCTCAGTACAGGGTTTTATCCCACAGCAGGTGCACTGTTGGGGTAGGTTATGTTGCATGGATTATTTGCCATAAGAATCATAGAATCATAGAATGGTCGGGGCTGGAAGGGACCCCAAGGATCACAGAGTTCCAACCCCCCTGCCACAGGCAGGGACACCAACCTCCAGGCCTGGATCTACACGAGGTTGCCCAGGGCCCCGTCCAACCTGGCCTTGAACCCCTCCAGGCATGGGGCATCCACCACCTCTCTGGGCAGCCTGTTCCAGCACCTCACCACCCTCTCTGTAAAAAACTTCCCCCTAAGATCTAATTTAAATCTTCCCTCCTTCAGCTTCAATCCATTCCCCCTTGTCCTGTCATTTTCTACCCTTTTAAAAAGTTGGTTCCCCTCCTGTTTGTACGCTCCCTTCAGGTACTGGAAGGCTGCAATGAGGTCCCCCCGCAGCCTTCTCTTCTCTAGGCTGAACAAGCCCAGCTCCCTCAGCCTCTCTTCGTAGGGGAGGTGCTCCAGCCCTCGGATCATCTTCGTGGCCTCCTCTGAACCCTCTCCAACAGTTCTGCATCTTTCTTGTACTGCGGGCCCCAGACCTGGACACAGGACTCCAGGTGGGGCCTCACGAGGGCAGAGAGGGACGATCACCTCCCTGTCCCTGCTGGCCACCCCTCTTCTGATGGAGCCCAGGATAAAAAAGAATGTGCACATTTACAACATAGTAAATGACTTGCAAATCTCCACAAAAGCTTTCCCTTTGGTAACTTGCTCACATGTTTAAACATGTTGCATCCCATAACCAACTATTCTGCAGGGAGTCAGGATGATCACTCCCTAAAATGTTGGCCCATGGAGTGTGCATATGCTGGAACAGTCTCTTTGAGGCACACTTGAGATAATACTCCCCTGTGGATTTTCTCCATCCTGTCTACTGAGATCGTTGTCCTGTAATCTCCACAAGCTTTCTGTTCTCTTCTAGCTTCACTACAAACACTCTGCATACCTTTTTCCCAGTTGGTCTTAAAACTGACCTGCTGCTCTAAATGTAATGTTATACCATTCCGACTGCAAGTAGTATCATACGTGTCAATGCAGTGAGAGAAAAAAGACAGACACACTCTACCTGGTGGTAAGCCTCATCTGCAGCTAACCAAGTTTTGATATCATCTGAAGGATGCGGAACAGGCATAGTTATAACTTCCAGGCATCTATACCTATGAGAGAGTGATACAGACACGTGACTCTTAAATGTCTACAGGAACAGATCAGCCAATGTTTTGTAATAGATATACCAATTAGACAGGCATATACCATTTCTAAAGCTATTCTACCCTTTTTTGTTTTACTGCAGATATTTTTCTCAACATTTTTCCCAGCTCTTCTTTAGCCTGACTGGTTTTCAGCCTGCTAGAGATTTAAAAGAACTGCATGGGTATGCACAAACATATGATTTTTAAGCAAAGAAAGAGCTTGTGGCACGTTACTATGTCTATAGCTAAAAAATTACTCTTATGTATGCTTTTCATAATTAAAAATATTACCTATCAACTGCGATAATCAAAGAAAGAAACATTGGATGACAGGGAGCACGCATAGCATCATAAACATCTTTCTGCTAAGGTCTAGCAGAATTCAAGTTTTAGAGTGAGTGATGTCTGTACAGAACCATGAAACCATTTTGTTTGATCACAAAGGATTATCTGTTGGTTTCAAGTAATATGTAAATTTTCCACCAAAAAAGATCTACCAGCCGCATTGCTCTCTTGAGGCCAGAGTCACTCTCATTATTTGACCAGAATATTGTTTTATGTTTAGATGCAGATGGCTTTCAATTACATGTTTTGTTTCCCCCAGGGGAAACTTTATTCTGTATTTTTATATTAGCTCTTTCATATCTATAGTTCCTTGAGTCTTTGTTTACTGAAAGAAGATAGAGCATATGTAAACTTCTTTCACCCTAATCAGGTCATTAATTAAGTAATCAATTTACTTTTAATCGAGGTTCCATTTACAGACTGCACCTTCCAAATATTAGGAATGTAAGGCAAGCTGTTGATGGGTGTAGGACCACTACTATTACTTTGCTGTACTAATAGTACAGCAAGACAAATCCTTTCCATCATCCTGACTTTCCTTTTTTATTTATTTCTTGTAAACTGTCCAGCTTAGAGTAACAGACTACTCTTGGTAATACCCATGGATTATGAAATTAAATTGAGCAACATGGCAAATGCAGTTCGCCTTCAGCACAATTAACATTGGTGGCCCTGAATGCAGAACCTGCAAAAGCATGGGGCAAAGTCACACTGACGATAGAGAGGCAGCAGTCAGAGTAGGATGGAAAAATGTCATTTATAGTGGCAGTAACACATCTGAAAGTAGGGTGCAAGACCAGATCTCCAGGAACTGTGATGGAAGCTGTGAGATGACAGTGACAGAGCTTAGTATCTTACACTAGGTCTTAACACCTAGCACTCCTTTGTTAGAACAATAGTTGGAAATGCACAGTTAACTGCTTCTTGTAAACGTAATTTTTCTGAGAATATCTGTGTTTGACTTTAATCTATTGTATGGTTTCTTTACCCTCTCCCTGACCTCTCTTCCACCAGAAATTCATGCTACCTTCCAGAAATGTACATTACCTTCTACACACACATATCAGCAAACCTCCAAGGAAAATCAGGAGACAAAACAGTGTGATGCTTAACACCATGACATCCACCGTCTTTTCTTAAAAAGAGGAGGGAAAGGTAACGTTAACAATGTGGGAAAGTGTAGTTCGTAAATGGATGAATTATATATTGACTCATAAATATTGCACTATTCCTGAACTGCCACAGATGTAAAGAAACATTTCCTGGAGGTTTTTAGGGGAAACATGGGCTTCTGACTTCAGCATTGTTCCTTCCTTCTCCTTTGAGGTCTCAGCCTTGCTGCTGCCACTATTCAGCACTTTCCCTGGCTTCCTCTGCTCCAGTAGGCTCCATCCCCTCCTTTCCCCAGATTTCTACTCTCATATGCTGGGCATGGCCTGTCCTGCCACTGGACACTTCCATCCAGCCTTGATCCCTCTGGATACCAAACCCTCTGTCTATCCGCTACTGACACTCCTGCTGCTGCCCCAGCTGGTTCTGGATCCCTGCTGTTGCCACCTCCCTTCCCCACACACCCTGAGCCCCTGCCACGGCCCCTCACCCCTTCACAGCTGTAACTGCTCTAAGGCAAAATGAAAATAAAAGCTTTTTGTCAAACAAAATATTCGCTTTGACTCAAGAAGCAACATTTGGTTTTTATTATATTTACCTTTTTTAAGCCTGCTAGGCATAGCCTTAAAAAAATATTTATACTGTTCAACAAATACCACTGCTCTGTACCTAGCATTCCTTCCTCCAAAATACCCCAACTACCAAGAAGCAATGTCTCTAGTTGACTGAAAAATCTATTTTTGCCAAATTTTATTTTTTGTTTATTACCTAGCTTTAGAACCAGAACTAGTCTGGACTGCTTTGAGCTAAGTACTTTGAAGAAAAACAGGCAGGAACAACTCTTAAAATGTTAATAGTCCAAAGCCAGTTACACAGTGGTTTAAGATTAACCTAGATCAAATTCAAAGAACAAAGGAATTGTACAAAAGTTCCTATTTTTAACCCATCTGTAGTTTAAACCAAGGATATTATGAATTTTCACAAATTTGGTATGAAACCAAGAAAAAACTCACAAACCTCTGGGCAGAACAGTGTATAAGAACATCTTTATATACTACTAAAATACAAAACTTATTTATTCACTTTAAGATGAAAATGGAGGTTTTCCCTTCTTGTCTTTTGCAATGAGGGCTCAGAAAATATATTCTGAACCATCTCTGGACCATGTAGTAGAAATTATATTGTTTGAGGTAATTATTCTGCATCATTCTGCTAACCCCCTATCACGTACACACCCAAGAGAAGAGGAAGTATTAGTCTTTACATCAGCCAAACCACAAAGAGGTTTGGTTCTCCTGCTTTCTTACCTCATGCATTTTGGAAAAGAGGAAGAAAAAGAAGCACATATATGCTTTTAGGTAGACCATTTTATGGTGGGTTTTTTTCAGCTGCAAATGCTTAAACTTAGTCACAAGTAACCATACTTTGAAACCAAAACAAGTGGCTTGGTTTGCAAAAATGCAGAACACCTCTGAATTACTATTAACTTCAAAGTGATCTTTGAATGCTCGGCAGCTCTAAAAATTAGACCAATTATTTCAAGTTTCTATATATGAATAAAGCTGATCAAACATTTCTTTTTTAGCAGAAAGTTTCTATATTAAACAGCTCAGTTCAGTTTAAATTGTGGGTTTTTTTCAAAGGCATATGCTAATTCCAGTGGAAAATGAATGTGTTTCCCATGAGAAAATTAACAAATTCTTTTCATGTCAAAGGAACATTTCAGAACAAATATTTTAGTTATGTTTTGAATTATGTTATTTCATTTTGATGTTTCAGCTTTTTTAAAGGGAGGCTGAAATGCCGCTTAAAAATGCATTCTTAAAGAAATGTAGCACATTTCCTAGATGAAAGATTGGAATGTCATGTAGAAGCAAACAAAAAGCAGGTCATTGCATGGTCCTTCAAGGCTTTCAGCAGAAGAATTGACACATTCCAAAATAAAAATACTGAATGGATGTTTTTCCTTTCAACTTACTCCACAGAAAGATTCATTTTTTTTTCAATTCACTATGTCTATGACATTCGGTAGCTGACTTTCATGGAATTACCATGAGTGATACAACTAATAAGAAGTTTTATTTTAATCTAGGCAATATTAAAATGCACTTCATAATGTCCACTTATACATGTTCCAAAAATAAAATAGGCAGAAAACTTTCTCTGGGCATCAAAGGATGAGGTTTAAAGAGGATTGCCTAAGCATGTGATCCCTCAATGTAATAGATTCCTAGATTCATATTATAAAAGCCACCAATCCTCTCCAAATGCAGGAAGGAAGAAGGGAAATTGCCATGTTACATGACCTTGCGCGTATGTGTACTATGCTCAAGGGTAAATCAGCATGCTGCACTGAACACATGAAGGTATGACAGCTTATGTGTAATGGTGGCCTTGTCTAGCATAAACTTGTCTGAAGCGGAAGAATCATGTCGTGATTGTTCAGCTCAGCAACAGCTGTAGCGGAAGCTGGGAAAGCAGGGGTGTTGAAAACGGTTGAAGGAGAGTTGCAGCTGCTGAGAGCAAGGTTTGGTAGGCTGGAGCCAGGACAGGTGACTGTTCAGCTCCATTTCCTTCTGCTGGTGAGGGGCTGGCAGGGAGCGAATAAACCTACATTCTCCCACCAAGAAAAGCCCTTCTAGTTTCCCCTCCCTCCACTGTCCACGCATCAGCTGGCCTGACACCAGCCAGACCTCTCTGCTGGCCATGCTACGGTCCTAGGCTCTCTCTGTCTTCAGTGAGAAAAAAGAAGCATCTCCAAAGGGCAATTCAAATCTCTCGTGGACTGAAACACATTCTCTCCTTCCTCACTGTGAGCGTGTGGAGCAACCACGTTTCTCTATTTTGAAATGAAAGGAATGAATCTGGGCCAGCAAAGGCAGCAGCTGAGAGGTGCCAGTAGAACAGTGGCGGGTGGTGAGGCATCTGATAAAGTAGGTAGGCAACATCCTATAAAACCTATAACTGAATTTACGTTTTTACATTCAATCTGTTGCAAAAATAATGTCTGGCCTTGTATTTCCTGTGTCTTCAGATAAATATGTACTTGAAGCTCAGTAGATCAAAAAGATATATTCTAAAATACACAGTCTGTTGCATTAAATAAAGATCTTTACCTTGGTTTGTTTAATTGCCAATAGTATTGTACTTTTTTTTTTTTTTGCATGTCAATGTACAGAGACAAGTCTATGCACCAGTTCCTCTCCATAAATATAGTATCACTCCATTATACTACTTCCCCTTTACTACCCTGACATACTACCCTGACATCAAGAAGCTGCTGCATGTGAAGGAATTTTTCTCATCACAGAAATCACAAGCTTCCCTCTTAGCATATGAATGTTAAAATCTAGTCATAGGAGGTGAAGAAAAAGTATTACAAGGAGCTTGTTTAATTTGTGCTGAAGTAAGCTGTAGGGGCCAGAGCACATATATTTAAATTAGAGTTAAATCATTTCCTACCTCTGTCTGATAAGAAATTATTCCCTGATGTAGTAAAAGAAACGTTAGACTTAGTCCTTAAGGACCATGTGATCTGATGAATATTGTGATTTTTGTGGGTTTCTTGGCTTGCTAACTCCAGCTGAAAGCATTTGTAGAGATGCTTGGGCTGTCCATTGCAGGGCAGGCAGAGGGGTGTTGTGCACTTTTCAGCTCCTGACCATTTTCATTTCATAAAGGCTGTCAAGAGTCAGATGTAACTCACCTCAGGAGAACAGCCCTGTGCTAGACTGCCTTCAGACCAGGGCAGTACAACTCATGAGACCAAGGACTGCCTCTCCCTACAGCACCTAGAGCTGTGTGAGGTTGGTGCGTGCCATGGGCCTCCAGGTACTGCTACAGTTCAATAATACAGCATGAAGAACAGACATAGTAATGAAGTAAATATGTTGAACAGTAATAACTTATCTAATGATAAGAGTTGTGAACGGTAAATACACGATAACTTACCATCGTAAACAAACACCGGTTCACTCCATTCACTCCAAATCTTGTTTCTTAGGCAGGTGTCTTTCTTTACCCTCACTTGTGCTGCACATTTGTTTGCAGATTTATGAAACGGGTACTCATATTTTTCTGCAGTCACATCTACAATCTATTAGCATAGGTTTAGGGGATTATTTTAAGTAATTTCACATTGCAGTTCAAACTGATCTAAATCTAGGAATGTTAAATACTATTATTTACATCTCAAACCTAGCCAGAAGAGATTTTCAGAACAAGGATTTATGTCCAGACACAATCTGACTTTTACCTAGCGTGTGTTAAAACTCAGGACTGAAAATGAAGGAGGGCCTAGAACTGGTAAGGTGGAAGGAGGTATCAGCTATAGCGGGACAGTAAGAATTTATAAACACTGATTCCCCTTTCTTTTTTTATCACACCAAGTATAGGATGAATACGGTAACTATGAAAATGCAATACTTTGTTGTCTGGTAGAATAAAAGCTTGCATTTTTTCAGCTGACTGGTGGTAAGGGATGCGCACTATTTTAGTGACTATCTTGAAACTTCTTTAATTGTGCCTATAAAAGAAAGTATGTCACTTCAAAGGATCAAGCCCATACATGGAGGTTAAAACAGAGGGTTCTCTAAATCATTCATTACTTTTGAAAAATGAAGCAAATTGCTGTAAATAAACAATGCTAAAAAATTTAAGAACAAAAAAGAAAGCAGGAGAGGAAGCTCCTGCTTATAAAAACAAAAATAATGTGAGGAAGTTGCAAAGAAGCGGAAAGTATGCATCTCAGACACAGAGGGGCCCAGAATCTTTACATCTTTGGTGTTAGAAAAGCATGATGAGGTAGTACTAGGAGCCTAGCTTTAAGAAAAGGTGACCTCTTGTTCTCTTCATTCTGACCAGTGTACAGTGCAGATTTGACCCTGTATACCATGGCATTTCTTTCTCTTCCTTCACACTCTTTAAGACCTTTCCAGATCTGATGTCACAAGTAGGTCCAAAACTTCACATGCTAAGTTTTTCAAAAGTAAGTAAAAATGTGAGAAAGTCCTTGGGATTTCAAAAGTAAAGTGCAAGTGACTACAAGAGTTAAGTGCTAAGCAACAGGTGTGCCTTAAAATTTCTTCCTAAAGAGCCAATAATAAGCTTATGTCATCATAGGAAATTTCCAAAATGCAGGACTGAAAGACTTCTTACAAAATTACATAGGCCACCTTCTGGCAGTCACGGTGTGCAGCAATTTTCAGTCACATCTACCCAGACGAATCATGGAGGATGTTTGTCTAACCCCTTGTTGGTAACTTTATAGAGAGCCACCCCCAAGCAGCTGCAGAAATCTGTTCCTGCGCTAGAGTTTCCATGGAATTAGGGCACTTTTCTTAACTGTTAGCATATGTTTTCCTTGCTTTGAATTTAGCCAATCACTTTTTATCCTACTCAGAAGCTGACATGGGTAAGTATGATCCCTATGTTCTTATTAACAACCTTTTACTTACCAGAAGATTGTTAACATAAGCTACACTCCTTTATTCTAGACTGTGTCCCTCAGTCTTCTACTCCTAGAGCACGTTTTCAAAGCTTATGCTCATTTTGATAACTCACTGATGCTCTCTGAACTTTATTTCAACATATTTATATTTTGTGGTGGTGTCCAAAGCACAGTTTGAAACTTCATGTGACACCCAAGTATCTAGAAGAGTGAATTAGTCAAACCCTACATCTTACATGTGACATGCCTGTCATATATACTTGAATAACATTTGACCTTTGTGTAATAGCATGGAATGATTGACTCAGCTTGTGGTTCAATGTAATCCACAGACCTTTTTTTCTTCTGCATTGCTGCCTACACATTAATTCCTTATTTTTTGTGTTGGCACATTTGACCTGTTTTTGACAGGATTTTCCTTATTACTGAATTTTGGCTTGCTGATTTCAGACTTGCCCAACATTTCAAATTCTAATCTTGTTTCCCATAGTACTTGCCAAGTCTTTGTGGCTTCCAGTCACCTGCAGTCTTAGCTCCCTATTTTCAAGCTTTATCAATCTGTAACACACTATTATTGCCTGTATAAACAGTATTCAGCAGGTCATCTCTGCAGATATTCAAAACAAATAAACATAGACTTGTGTATTTTCATCATTATACTCTTATCTGTTTTTCAACAAGTATCTACAAGTCTGATTATGGATACCCTAATACCTCAACTCATTAAGTCTCTGTAACAGTAATTAAGACCTTGCTTTGACCAGGAAACAAACTCTCAGGCTTTCTCCATTCTTCTCCCTCCTGTGCCTCCTGTAATACTACTGCAGTTTTGTTCCTTAGCCTCCCTTCCCCCTGGCACTTTTTGCGCTCCTTGGCTAGGTAACTACCGTTTTAATCATGACTAGATTTGACACTGATCCTCTTCAAATCTACCTTAAAGCCTCCTCATTTATCTGGTGCCTTCACATGTATTTTTGTTGTTGCTGGTGCAGCTGCCTCTCTCCTGTCTTCTCAAACCATCCCATATGTGGAAAAATACCCCTGTGATTTTCCACTGCTGTAGGTGTTTATTCACTTCCATGCCCCAATGGTTTCTCTTTTCGTCCCTTTCCTATGTTTATATCCTGCAGATACATACACAGCAGAGGAGCAGCTGTGTAAGAGAAGAAAAATAAGAGGTTTATTCCATTCAAGGATGCTAGACTGTATTATGTATTTGAGATTTCCTTCCAGAGAGTGGAATGTGTTAGGAAGATGGAAACAGGGGTGCAGTTCCCGCATGAACATTGTAGAAAGCAGGATCCCCCTGCTCAACCTCGGCACATCCCAGCCCCACAGTGGGAAGGGACCCTTACTCCTGGCCCTCCTCAATTCCACCTCCTTTGCTCTGGGTCTTCAAACATGAAGGAAATCTGTGTGCACAGGTAGGAAGTGCCCAGAAGGGCCTCAGCATGCGTCTGAACAGGGTACCAGGATCTAACATGAACCTCCCTTTCTTCCTCTTCTCACAGCCTGTAGTGATTAGGAGCTTTGCGAACGGACAGGGGCAAGCCCCCAGATGTCCCTGGCAGGGGTTTTAAAGTACTAGACTTGGGCATGTTTAAGGGTATGATAACTATTTGCAGAGGTAGCTTAGAAGAAGGCTACCTGACTGTCTTCTGGAAAAACCCAGAGAAGTGGGAAGCCTTGGCATGTCCATGTGCAGACCTGAGCCCCTTTTCCACATGCATCAATGAGGGAATGTGGGAAGAGCCGGCCCTGTTCTGGAAGCTGCCTAGCAGTATTAGCACTGCACCTGAATTAGTAAACTCTGTTGTAAATTATGAAGATAACATTATGTCATCTACTAATGTGTCTACTTCATTGCACTTCTCCTCCCTACTGTGTCTAATAAAGAGTGGATGCATATCAATTTAGTTGTATGTTCTTTCCGGTTTTAATTGTCTCTTGAATGTTTGCAGCCAGCTTAGATCAGCCTTTTATTGTTAGAGTACTGTACACTGACTGAGGTGCGTGTGAGCTAAGATTTATGTTCTTACAGAAAAACATATCTTCAAAGAGAGCTTGAATGAGAACACCAAAGATTCGGAAAAATCACATCCCAACAGACATCTCAATTTCATACCTACTGTATCCTGAATTAAGTGCTTGGCTTTCTACTCTTTGGGACTTCAAGTAAGAATCTGCATGAAAACTTTTCAACTCTTATTTCCAGGTAATTTAAAATGGCATTACCAGGTGGCAGTTAGTCACCATATGGCATAACCTAAACTATAACACTCTTCTATTTCTTATAAGACTAAGAGAAGCTGCTGATACACTCTGAAAGATTCTATTAGTAATGTATGTAGAAATAACAGCAATAGTGTATTTTTTTTACTTAAAAATTATCATCAATGTAGCTGTTAAAATTTTCTTTTCATCAATACTAGTTTTTTCAATAACAAAGTCAATAATCCATGTAATGCTAATGTACAATTCAAACCCAAGATGAGGAAAAAAAAAAAAAAAAAACAAACAACCAATCCACTTTAATGGAAGTATGACTCTGAAAGACTTCAAAAAATGTACTGATTTTTCATTTGGATTATTCATGAAAGACCTTGGAATCTCTTTAAAGCTTGTTTGAGTTTTAATTCTCTTAAATTCAAGGGATCATACCTAGTTTTTATGGAAGTTATGTTATACAGATTAAGTGTATTACCAAAAAACTGATTACCTTACAATCTGTTATTTTCACTTGATACAAAAAGCACTTGGTACTTGCAGAACCAATAGTAGGAGGGGGTTTCCAGTGAATTTTAATACTTCTGTTTTCAAGGGAAACCGAGACATTGATTGGCGGGTTCAATTTCTCTGAAAAAAAGAGCACAGAGTGACCCTCATGCCCTTTCTCATATTTATGCTGATGCAAAACAAACGTAGTGCCTTAGTCATTAAAATACACAGCCGACTATTTTGGAGTTTATCACACCCAAAGGAGGCATTCAGTGAGTGACTCGTTTTCTGTAGAAGTGTTGCTTGCTACGTGGCATCTATTTCTGTCTCAAAATAAACAGAAGGGAATGGTTTTTATTTTTTCACGTATCTTTCCAGTGAAGGTAGCGAGGTGGGGCGGGAGGAACAGACACTTTGTGTTCACTCTCCAAAGTCTGGGTGGGTGTCAAGGAGACCTCTAATCTTCCACAGTCTCCCTGCCATGTAGGGTACATGTGTCTTTTGGGATACCCCAAGTTTGCCTATAAGCCTGGTAGTATAACTGAAAAACATTGAATTTCATCTCTTACTGAGGGGTTACTGAAGGGGTACCAGCTCCTGGCAGGACTTAATTCAATATATGAAGTACACTACACATGCTTAAGAAACCTCTCTCCTGTAAATTAGCTGGTGAGAATGTGCCACAGAGAAAGCAAAATGTGCTTAGGAGATGCAAACAAACAAAAAATCCCCCTCCCACCACTGTGGTCCAGTCACAAAGTGCAAGGAGTGCAATGGCAACGAGGCTTTTTTAGGGAGGGATGAGGTACGGGGCTGGAAGCAAGGGACATTTGGGTTCCCAGGTCTTTAGCCTTTGGTTTAGATAAGCAAGCCTACAGTTGCTTCCCAGCATGGTGAGTGTTAGGGCACTGATCCTAGGTGTGTGCCGGAGTACTCAGGCAGCCTGAGCCCTCTCCGGCTGCTGTTGCATTTCTCTGAAGGGAGGAACCGCAGCTGGAGTTTTCCAAAAAAGCCCTCCCAGCAGAGGCAGAAGTGCACGGCAGGTCTCTGCAGATGGAGTCAGTGAGGTCTGGGGCTGACATGGCTGCAGTGTGGTGCTGGAGAGGAAGGATGGAAAGAGAGAGAGAAGGCGAGTGGCAGCAATACGGGTCCATGAAGATGTGCTTGCTCTACTAGCTGCAGCTGCACGACCCCATGTCTCTCCACAGGTGTGTATCTCATGCTCAGGTTTCCTTTTTGGCTTTTCTTTTTCCTTCCCTTCCTTGAGAAGTCTCCTCTCTTTAAGTAATAATCCCATAAAGTGAGCAAAAATATTTCTCCCGGGTCTACCTTGGGCTCATTAAACTGTTCACTTCTGCCTGTCCCCAAAGCTGTTGGCAGTGACCAGCACCTGCCTTTGAGGGAGGAGACACACCATGAACCTTGAAAGGTGAGGCGAGTAAGCAACAGCTTTTTTTTCTTTGGTCTGTGTAGTAGGAAAGACATATTCATCTCTGAAATACTGTTCCCAGAGCATGTCTCCCTTCTCTGAATATACTAAGAGTAGAAAACAGTATTTTTTTTCCCCTGTCATCTGGAATTTTCTTCATCTCCTCCCCACCCTCCACCCTCCGACAGTGAGGACTGGGTTATTTTTGTGCTGCGTGCAGCACAGGGCATGCATGAGTCCTGTTTTCTCAGACAATGCATCACGTTACTAGAGGGAAGCTTAGTTTGCAGGGGCTAGTAACTTGCAGAAGGACAGTGGACCTCCAGGATGGTGCAAGGGCTAGGCTGGCTAAGGTTCGGCTGGAGGCTTTCCTGTTGAAGAAGAGAAGCCCAGATGCAAACAAACCTTTTTGATGTGTGTGATCTGAAGGGTAGAATCACCTTCTTCGGAGGGAGAAGATGACCCTGGCTTGCAATGTTGGAACCTTGCAAGAGTAAGTTACGCTACGTAACGATGTGAACAGTGATGTCCCATGGAAGCTCACTTAGATTTTGCTGTGCCCTACCAAAGGCTTGGCAATGGGTTTTTAAAGGCAAAGCAAGCTAACAGGGTTTGTGCCTGGTGCTGAGACAGGAGGGGAAGCTGTTGGCTGAGCCAGCTGTGGCTAGCGTGCACCCCGATGACGGCTAAAGTTGGCTAGGGTGGGAAGAGAAGAAGGGCAGGGAGGAAATGCTGGCAACCTGGCCTCTGCAAGGAGGCGATGGCCAATCTCAACAGGAGGAAGGAGACAGAGCCATCAGAGAAGCAAGGAAGGGAAAGCCTGCTGCCTCCTACTTATCCCCCCTCTGCCCACACTCGCCCCGTACCCTGGGGGAAGGTTGCCCAAGGAGTAGCAGAGGGGTGGGAGAAAGAGTGAAACCGCCAAGATGGAGCTGGGCAAGCCCTCAGGAGGATGTCAGGGAAATTAGAGTAGTTCAGGCTTCACCTCTGAACGTTAAGTGAAATCTTTTGTTGCTATGTGAAGTATTTGATCCTAAGACTGGATGTACTACTCCAGCTCTCTGCCTGTGGGATCAGACCCTGGCAGCCAGTCTGGAAGTGAGCATCTTCGCAGTCAGCTATGGAAACACCTAACACAGTCTTCCTGCAGATTAGTTCTCCACATCCCTTTTTTTTTGTGTTTTTTTTGTTTGGTTGGTTTTTTTTTGTCTTCAGGAAAATCTGATTTTCTTGAAAATGTTTTATTTTGCTAAAACTGAACAGCTTGCTTATAGCTGCCTTTGACTGCAGTGTAAATCTTTACCTAAAGCCAATAATTCTAATGTATTAAAACAGAGTAAAATAATTCTAGTGTATTAAAGCAGAATAAATGAGATCTGACTCACATAAATCTTGATAATTTTGAATTAATTTTTGCCATCCCTTAAGTTATGATAGATTCCTGTGTTACAGGTCTGGAATACGATCAATATGTTCATAACTAAGAAGGTATTTGAATCTGCAGTCTGTGCTAAAACTTGGGTGAATTTCTTACCCATGAGATTAATTCAAATTTCCCAGAGAAG
Source organism: Podiceps cristatus (assembly GCA_000699545.1). Taxonomy (NCBI): domain Eukaryota; kingdom Metazoa; phylum Chordata; class Aves; order Podicipediformes; family Podicipedidae; genus Podiceps; species Podiceps cristatus. Next base: position 65,789 of record KL274623.1, read on the forward strand.
GAAAAATATCTTGATATAATCATTTAAAACTGTTGATAATTAAAAACAACTGTCAAAGTATTTTTGACAGAAAAATGGCACCATAAATAAGTAGAAACGTTACTAATGTTTGAGAACATTATAAATTCAGTTGTGAACAAGACTTATGTCTATTTATGTTCCTTTTGTTATTACATTTCTTTCAGCACTATAAAAGAAAGAGAAAAAGGTACAAAAGAGGAAAACTGGTGAAAATAAGGGTATAATGCTTTTCAAATTGCATTTTCTTACACTAGTCCATCATTTTTTTAAAATGACAGTTATAGATAAATGATGATATTGCATCAAAGAAAAAAAATAAAAACCTTTGAGCCATAATACATTTTGTTTAATCTTTGTGTTAATTTCCGAGAGAGATGAATGCGTTAAAAAGCTAGAATTAATATTCTGAATTTGTCACACTTCCCTCTTCCCTTTCTTTGCTCTCCAAATCAATGAAATAACCAATAAATGAACTTTTCATAATAGGTAATGATAGAAAATACTTACCTATTGTCTGAGGTATAAAAGCTTTGTAATAAGACAGTCCTCTTGAATTATTTCTCAGATCTGTTACAGTTATATTTAAATTGATTTTTCTTGATGGTTGGATATATATTTCTTTCATATGGCATCCGATATTTTTCTTCCTTGCATTTTTTATATATTGCTGACATTCAAAATCTTTTCCTGCATGTCTGTGAGAGGGAAATATGAGTCTTGTAAATCAGGAACTTATGTACAAAAACACGGTTTCATACTTATTTTACACAAGACCCTTACCTGTATGAAAAAAAAAAGTTGATGCCTTCAGGAGCTTCTGCTTTAATATCCCAAGTGCAATTGAAAGAAGAACTATTATATATGATGCATGAAAGATTCTGAATGTGTACTGCAACAAAGAAAGAGGAAAAAAGAAAGAGTGCTGTTTATTTTACAGGGATTTTCTAACAACAAACCTATTGTGTAGCCTTATTTCTAGAAGCATGAACAAGTGGTAGGTGAGAACAAAAGGATCTTTCAGCTTTTTGGACAATGGACTGAGAAGCACGCCCGTTACCAACAGCAAAAGCCCTACTAACACACTTAAAGAAAAAAATGTATGGACCAGTAGCTAAAAAGCTCTGCTCTTTTAAGATTTCCTGAAACCAGGTGATACAGAAAGCAATCTTCAAGAGACACGAGTTGCTGGGGAAAATGAGAGTGTAGTTGGGTCATTCTGACATCTTGCTCAGCAGAGCTGGAGCTTTCTGAATCTGAACACGTCTAATAAAGGAAATAATTCTGCAATATTCCAAGTTGTTATGTGTCATCTTAACAAATCCATACCAAAAAAGTAGCATAAGATAATAACGAGCTTTCAGAATTGATAAATCTCCTAGTAAGACAGAACATTACCAAGAACGCTTGGATATGTTAACAACGTGTAGGAAATAGCTGACCTGGAGGTGCCTTGTAAGTAAATTCTGTCCAGCCACTCTCCTTAATTACGTCTTCTGTTTCTTTTGCAAAAAGTTGTGTTTTAACTTTAGCATTAAAACCAGAATGTAACTCAAGGCGTATTGTCTTCCTCTTCTCCTGCAGTCTTTCCTATGAGGCGGAAGAAGGAATTGCATGAAAGTAGACAGTACTAAGTACTGAAGAGGAAATTATGCAAATTCATCTACTGAATGAAGTAACATATGATTTCACTTTGTGTGTAACTGTCGAACAACTTACTTTCCTTTCATGAGGGGTATTGAAGAATTTATAACTCAAAATATACTTCACAGTGTACTTGTCAGTTTCTTCTTTTGTCAGGTTGTTGCTCCAGGACAGAATAACTCTCGACTCGTGCTTGGTAATCCACAGAACGTTATGTAGCCCAAGCGCATCTGCAATTACAGTTCTATTACACAGAGGAAGAGAGGGTTCACCGCTGCCTGCATGAAGGAATTGGCTCTCAGCAAGGCTCACACGCCCAGCAGCTCTCCCAGGAGCTCTGCTCTTACATGGAGACGGTGGTTGCTGAGCAATGTTGAATATGACTGACTTCAGCAGTGGGATTCATGTTTACCTATCTGCAGCTCCCAAAATGTTAGGTGGTTCACTTTTACCTATCTTGGACCTCCAAGCGCAGGTCTCTGTTTCTCAATATGGGCCATAGAAAGTGCCTTCACAAGTTCAGGTTAGACATCTGGGGTGGCTACCATAGGATGAACGGTTACTTAATACTTTACTTACCCACTACATCTGGTTGTCCGCTTGGCAGGCTAGTGGAAAACAGTGTCTTACACTGGAAAAAACTTAATATCAGCATGACAGGAATGACTGTTACATGTGCCATAGTAAATGCTTTGGGCCACAGGTCTGCAGAAACTGAGATTAGTTCCAAGTTTGGTTGAAAAAGCAGTTAGAACACGATGTTTTCATTTTGCATCTGTGAAATAATATGAAACAGTCACTTAACATCTTAAGTGATGTCTGAAGTATAAGAAATAAATATGAAATGACATATGTTTAATGGATCTTGTTGATCAGTGCCTTCTATTCCCAGGATGTTTGTATTTAAATCTAGTCTTTAATGGGGTGCCATGTCCGAAGAGGACACGTGAGCCATATTGAGCTGATTTTGAATGGCAGTGCTGCTTAGATAACAAGGCAAGACCAGAGATACGACACTACTGACACTGAACACAAGGCCACAGAAATGACACCGCTGATACCGAAAGCAGTCAGTTTGGATAGGAGCCACCTGACATAACTTTGGCGAGATACAAAACCGGCAGCTGTATCTGTATGAGTTATCTCACTGCTAATGGCAGTAGAACAACTGTCACTTCTAGCTTGACTCGTGTTCCCTGGTTTAGATATTTGCTTTAGGAGGGTATGAACTGTAACTGAGGAGAGATGAATCCTGCCATTTGCAAAAACGAGCATTGTGCATTGTCAAGAGTATATCAGGTGTTTGCAAAATTTGGGATATCGTGAGCAAACAGATTCTCTATTGATCAAAGTTTGTTTTGGAAAGACATCGTTTCAGTTTGATGACTGAATATTCATTCAAAGTTCGCTTTAGTGTAAAACAACCTCCAATACCTTACAAGTTCTCCACAGAATTAACGTGTCTCTGTGTTCAGGGTCTTTCATTCACAAACTAACTGATTTGTCTTGTCTCTGATTATTTTCAATACTAAATCCTCACACACACTCCATGTGTGTTATCCAAGGATCAGCAAAAGGACTCCTGGAGCCATATCAAAATGTTTACAGTACATTAATTGACTGACAAGAGGCATTGGTCATGTAGAGGAAAATGTGAATGTTCAGCACATGCAAAAAATCTGCAATGAGGTTAGCTGGGAAAAAATACACGTCCACTTTAATTTATAATTCTATTTTGGCATAATGCAGTGAATAAGAGGTCAGTTAATGAGTGCTATCATTGCTTACGAAGCGCTATGAAAAATGTAACAAAATGCTTTAAGGCAGAGATTCCCCCACCTGGTTCATTCTGGTCCTGATCTCAAGCTGAAGCAGCAGCACCAGCTGTAGCATGTGTGCCACACCATGCGCACGGTAAACAAACAAAAAAGGAGTAAATTCTCCTGCTTGGTGTGCCGAGGAAAGAAGTCAGTTCTCATTGCCTGGAGAGGGAAGGGGTGAGCTGTTCTTACCCTCACATCTTGTTAATGATGCCCCTGGTATGGTACAGTGTGTAGCAAGAGTAGAAGTCAGGGAAAATCCAAAATGAAAACAAGGACCTTTCAAGGGTTTATAATTCAACATGTAGTGGCTGTAAAGAGATCATCTATATTCCCATGAGATGAAGCAATCAAAAATAGTCCTAGGAACATAGAATCATAGAATCATAGGAAGGTCTGGGTTGGAAGGGACCCCAAGGATCACAGAGTTCCAACCCCCCTGCCACAGGCAGGGACACCAACCTCCAGGCCTGGACCTACACGAGGTTGCCCAGGGCCCCGTCCAACCTGGCCTTGAACACCTCCAGGCATGGGGCATCCACCACCTCTCTGGGCAGCCTGTTCCAGCCCCTCACCACTCTCTCTGTAAAAAACTTCCCCCTAATATCTAATTTAAATCTTCCCTCCTTCAGCTTTAGTCCATTCCCCCTTGTCCTGCCATTTTCTACCCTTTTAAAAAGTTGGTTCCCCTCCTGTTTGTACGCTCCCTTCAGGTACTGGAAGGCTGCAATGAGGTCCCCCCGCAGCCTTCTCTTCTCTAGGCTGAACAAGCCCAGCTCCCTCAGCCTCTCCTCCTAGGGGAGGTGCTCCAGCCCTCGGAACATGTATGTACTTTATTTAAACTAGGAAACAGAGTGAAAATGAGGGTGGAAAGCACTAAACAAATTCAAATATTTGTGGCTGTTAGTAACATGATTACTTTTGTGAAAAAAAAAAAAAAGTCATAAGGGGATCTGAAACAGGAAAAGGAACAAAACAAATCTTAAAGTAGCAACAACTTTTGGTGCTAGAAATGAAAATAGAAATGATCTGTGAGGTAATATACGTGCAATCAGCTGGAGAGAGGAAACACAGGGGCAGAGAGGAAGACTTTTAAAGTAAGTCTGAATAAACTTAGAAAAAAACAACCCGTTTGAGTCAAAGAAAGGCATATCGGGAAAGATCGTTGCTGTTTCCCAAAGGTAACTTGTTCCTAGGAGCAGCTTTTGTGCAGCACTGAGAGGCGCTTCTCCATTCAGCGTGCAATGGACTCCTGCACCTTGCTGCCACAGGCGCTGGCCGGCAGACAGCGTCAGCAGGCTGAGGGGAGGCCTAGGCAAGTTCATGGAGCACAGGTACATGAAAAGGCACTAAAAAGTCTTAGAGACGGGTGTACTCTCTAACATCCCTAATCCAGCGACTGTAGATGCTGGAGGAGTACTCGGAGAATGGGTCGCAGGAGGTGGCCAGGGCTGTGGGTTATACCTAAGCGTCACCTCCTATTGCCACCGCTGCAGACAGAATAGCAGACGGGTCCACCCCATAGGGTATTTCCTACATTTATACGCAATGAATTGGCCCACAAAAAAACCATCAAAGCAAAAGCACTGCAACATAAGGACACACAAGGTGATCAGGAGGGAATGAAAAGCCATCCATTCATAGAAGGCTTTCAATCCACGATTTATCAACGACTGCATATTTCCATTTATGCCAGCATAGCTGAGCAGAATGACAAAATGTCTCTTCTCAGATGTACACAGACAGGACTATGCGTTTCTAATGCTGTGCTACAACGAGCTTCATGCTGGCATATGGTGCTGAAATTCAGTCTATGAGGTGCGAAATAAAATCCACTGCCTGACAGTTTTTTTAAAAAAGGTCCTCTAGTCCTTTTGTCTCCAGAGAAATGAAAACTAGCCAAATATACTTACAGACAGTCCAGTTAATCTAATGGGATAAAAATTATCTCAGTAATGTAAATTATCTAAAAAATAATCATAAATAAATAAATATTGCTTTCCAAACAGTGAACTATCAAAAATAATTTTTTTTTAGGAGGAAAGTATTCTTAATATTTAAAAACAGTACTACACTTACTTTTTTTTTTTTCTTTTGTTTATCCTCTTGCTTTTATTGCTGAGCTTCAACTACAGCCAATGCCTGTTGGCTGCAGCCCAGCAATATCTGTTTTATTATAATGGGTTGCTGGAGGAAGAGAAAGGGGAGGTAACGTAAAGGCAACTGCCAGCCCAGGCGCCACTGCAGCTGCAGAGATCATAAAGGTTTGTGCAAAACCCACCTGGTGAATCTGGGAAGTAGGCACTCAGGGAAAGAAAAATGAAAGTCATGAAACCAATGTTAATGAAACTTAAGTGTAGTTACTTTGAGCATGGGGAAAATTAACAGTTTAATTTTAAAAATTCAGCAGACCTGATAGTTTCCTGAAGTGTAGATCTGTTCACTGCCCATGTGACTGAACAAAGACATTTTTGAAAAGTTTGTGGGGCTGATTATTATATCTTCCTAAATACAAAAGTTAAGGTTTTAAGAAACATAATTTTTAAAATACTTTATTTGAAAAAAAAATGTAAAATTGTCAAAAAAAAAGACAATTTCAAGTGCTCTTGAAAAAATATATTTGGTCTAATTTAGAGGGTAAATTCAATCATTAAACAATTAAATCTTTTATTCATGGTTCTAATGCACAGTCTTAGCTAAGGGGAATCATTTGGGCTGTTTGTCTGATTAAGACTACCTAAAACTCACGCTTCATTTAAGGCTGTTGATTCATGTTTTTTAAAGCCCCATATTTGATAGTAGACAATGTTGAAATTGATGAAGGATTAATGAAATAAACAATATAGGTTAAATACATTTTAAACGTCTGGGTAGCTGAACAGTCAAAACAGCAGTACCATTTACTTTTTTTTTTTTCAGAACTTACCTTCATTTTAATGCATGTTAAATCCTGGATACCTATGCATCATTTGGGCTGAGAAGCAGGAGAGACCAGCACTGGAGAATGTCTTCATTTAAGACTGTACGGAGAATTTATTCAAGAGACTTCCCTTTTCACAAGACACCCTCTCAGAAAAGCCCATTTCCACTGTCACTTCCCGCTATGGGACCAAAGCACACCTCTGAATACGTAAACACTAACTGGAACCTTACTCAAGTTCTTTGAAATACCTTGAAAGAGGTGCACCTCTGGATGACTAACTCAGTGGTCAGAGATATTACTCTTCTCATATGGAAAAGAAAGATTTCAAAGCTTTTTACGTATTGTAATGAGCTCTTATCTTTTAAGAAAAGGTCAGATTAGACAAAATCAAACCACGTAATGCAAGTGGTGGCTATAGTTTTTCAGTGGCTAATAAGTATATTCCACTGCAAACCAAATTAAAAAAAAAAAAAAAAAAAAAAAAAAGTATCTTATGTTTTGAACAGGTGCCACTGTTTTACTCTTATCTGAAGCTTTGCCCAGCCTATCCTCTGAAATTGTCCTACTTTTACCTTGCTTTTACTTCATAAATGTGGTTAGTTTGCAGTTATTGCATATGCAATTACAAGCCATTCTGAGGTGTTATGAGTGGCAATCTGGGGGGCTGACCACTTTATTCATACAAGCTGATATTTTGCATTCCACCTTAACTTGAATTTGGAGGGGGAATAATGGGTAAAATTGTTTCTGGGAATGTGGTTTGGAACAGATATCTCTTCCTTCATGTTAAAAAGTTTATTCGTTGAGAATCTGACCCCAGGTTTTGGTGCAGAAAATGAATTTAAGGTGTCAAGAATGCATTATTTACCACCTTTTAAAAAAATTACCAAAGTTGGATAAGCTGTTACCCTCTTAAACGTCTCATTTCACAAGCATTGTTACAAGTGGCTGAAGGGATCAAGGAATGTATTTTATTTACTAACTGGTGCGATCCCCTCCAGAGCCCAAAAACTGGCTCCTCTGCTTTGCTTTTCCCCAGCATCTGTAGCTACTGGGCACACAGCAGAGAAGTGCTGACAAAGGAAGGGTCCCATGCGTCCCCCTCGCTTTGATGGCTTGTTAGGTGAAGTGGTAGAGACCTACAGATCTTCACCCTCATCCCAGGCAGAGATTGTTACAGTTACATATGGAAATATTTTTATCGTTTCAATGTGTATGTTAAAAATGCATGTTTAAAAACTCTAAACAAACAAACAAAGTGAAAAAACACAACCAAAGAGATGTCGTACAAAAGCCTAATGGAATGTTTCAGATTCTTACTATTAAAGCCTTAAAAACTGCTGCTTAGCATCTTGGGTGTATTCCATGTGCCTCTTTCTTTTAATAACATATTTTTTTGCTGTGATTACTGTGACTGTTTTATATCCAGATTTCCCTTATACATAGATTCAGTAAATTAGTCCTGGGTTTAGATTAGAAAATAATGTATTTAGGTCCATGTGTTATTTTATTGTTAACACTAGATAATGCAATTCTACAACATAAAGCCAAATCAACAGCCTTTACCTCTAAGGCTTTGAATCCAATTGCTCCCTTGATCTGGATTTACTGGACATGAGCTTAAGATGGGGGTGCACAAAAAACACACTTTCCTAACAATGAACTAGATAAAGGGAGGTAAATATTTCTTGAGAACTTTGACTATAGTTAGAAGTATGTTGTATTGAAGTGAGAAGAGTGTGACTTAGAATATCAAATCCAATGATAATAGTAGCAAACTGACCACAGGCCTAGTCCTTCATTTTTAAAAGGCAGAAAATTTATTTTCTCATTGCATCTTCTGCTTATTAGCAAAACATGTAAAATTTATCCGGTTTAAGTGTGGTTTGTACATTGAATTGATGGTAGCACATTAGTAATTGGATCATGTTTCTTCCTATTTTCTTACACCGATAACATGCTACCATCGCTGACTTCAGAGAATAGCCATTCATTACCTGATGGTATGTTTTCTGGAGTTTTCTTCTAATTTAAAATAATTAAAGATGAAAAGCAAGGAAGCTACACTTCAGGGTTGTTGGTGGTTTTGGTTGTGTTTTTTTTTTTTTTAATTTTCACACGTTAATTTATTCAGAAAAGCAAGAATGTTAGGAATTCAATACTTGTTTTCCATCCTCAGCAGACTCTCTCACTGAACTGAATAATAGTTCCAGTTCATCAAAGTGTTGCAGTGGAACCACATATTGATTTGGGCTGATCAAAACGGCGTGTCATATAATTAAAAATATGCATAAAGCCAATGCACTGTGCAGTATTTCACCCAGGGTTTATCTGCCTGTGAAAAGGAATGACTGCTAACAATCCATCAAGCCGGTGCTCTAAGTAACTTAGCAGCCGTTTCTTTCATAGTCATCTAAACCATGTGTTCAGCTAGTTCCTGCGAAGTCCCATGCGTGTGACTAAAGGACATGGGTTTTCCCTTCTTACATTCCCTCAAAGTCTAGTTTGTTGTGTTAGCACAACCAGTGCTCGTAATCATGTGCTGGGGCCGTTTGTGGGGCTCTTTAGCTCTTCCTCTGTTTACATCAAGAGAGGAAGAGGGGGAAATCTCATCTTTTGCTTTGCACTGATGTGAAAATGAAGTTTCAGAGATTTGGGCTGTTGAAAATTAAATGCTTCACTGCAGAGGGGTAGTGGGGCTTGAAGGATATCAGTAGGGTAAAAGGAATGCCCTGAAAGTGGTATGTGTTAGCAGAAGGGAATTTTGACAACACAGTTTTCTACCGCAGTGACTAAATTACCACCTTTGGGGTCTCTTAATCCTGTTTTGAAGCTGATCTCATGTTTCTGGGATGACAGCTGTCCATGTGGCCTTCTACTCTGCATCTGCAGTCTTACAATGTAATGTTACTTTTGTTGTGGATTACTGTTGTAACACTTTTAAAACTAGATAGATGCATATGTACATGTACCAACACAAGGCTTGACAGAGAAAGTAATTTCTTGGAGAAGATGTCTCTTTCCTTTCCAAAAAATTATCAGCTACAGCAAATAACCATCTGTTGACAGTGAAAGTAAACTTCGGCTACAATGCCTTTGTTCTACAATGTTCATACAACACTAGTTCCTCTGTTTTTCTACATCTGTAAAAGTTAATATCAATTACAGTCAAACCCTACATGCAGAGATTTATGAGACAGCAATGTGCAGGTCTGGGGTACTGTGTAGGGTATGCTGACTTTGCATCAGGGGTGAGAAAGAGCCCTTTAAAGAGGTGCAATACTATATAGGCATGCTTGTTCTCAGCTAATGAGGAGGAATCAGTGAAAGGTTCGAATTACAAAGATAGTGCTGATAGTATTGTCATCACAAATCCATTAGACTAAATCAGACCCATTTAACTTTAGGATATGCACTACTTTTAATGGAGGAGGGAAAGATGGGAAAAAACTGACCCCTAATGTTTTCTGAGTGGGGAACTGAGGCACGGAGAGATCACACAAGTTTTCCAAATCACACCTGAAACAGCTGAAATAGCTAGGAGTTGTTACTATTCTGAAATTTCCATTTTAAACTTTGTGAACTATATAGAAAAATTCAGAACACTGATCAGGAGCTGGTATCTCATTATGCACACATGTTCCCTCTGGGGTGGCAGTCAGGTCTGTTATAAATCACAACAATTGTGACGACAAGCAGCCTGAGACTAAGACGTGAAAGAATTACTTATATTTTAGTATAAAAACAATAGATATACATCCTGAATATTTCTAGGAAGACAGCTTGGTGTATTATGAAAGATAAGATATATTTCATAACCATTATCCTTCTTTCAAGGGAACTGGTGAAACATAGCCTAACACAGAAAAATCCTAGACACTTAAGAACATATATATTGGCATCTGATTGCTAATTTATGCAAATATTCCTCATCATATTTTCAAGCACATACAACAGAATATATATTTTATCAGATACAAACTTGTGGAATTAGATACTAACAAAGCATGTCATGTTCGCTTTTCTTCATGCTTAGCTCTTAGAGTCGGATAAGAACCATGTATATCATTGTACATCTCAAGGAGGCAGAGACTTCAATGCCTCATTCTTTAATTGTTTAGCACTCGGCTTTCCCAGTTAACAGAATGAAACTGAGCTACTAAACCACTGCATCAGTCTGTAGCGTACCTTCCCACTAAGCGCTTACTTCATTCCCGCAGGACTTTAGCTAACTGGAGTGCACAGCATATGGACAGCGAACGAATGAGCAAACAGGCCCTACTGGGAGGAGGTAGATGGGGAAGGCCTTAAGATACATGCTGAGATTTTTTCTCAGTCACAAGTCTGGGGATGGGATTAATCCTCCATTTGGGTTTCTGCAGTCTAGGACTAGGGTTCAGACACCTGCAAACCGACGTCTAGGTTTCTGTTACAGCTAATGGAGATCTAGCTAAATTAATGAGTCAACTACAGAGAAAGAGAAGGGGAAAGGGGAGAGAGGAGACTCATGACACCTTCAGATAGATACATAGAGTAAACCTGGGAAATCACACTGTAAACTGCTTTGATTAGATCTCTGCTCATTGCGATTGAATTTCAGACCCCTAAAATTGTTGCAAACACAATGTCTGCTCCTCCTGTTTGGATAAAACCTTTAAAAATGGGCGGATTGAAAAAAGCAATGGACTCTTTAAAACCCTTTTTTCTTTTTTACTCCATTCCTTTAATGGAGCACTATTCATTTCTCTCCATGCTTCCGCTATAAAATTGATTTAAGAATGTCCTTCAGAATGGTTCATTCTATTTTCCCTCCCAGTTGATATGCAGAAAACATTTCAGGTGCTCAAAACCAATCCTTATAACATCTTTAAATTTCAAGACTTAATTTTCATTTTTCCACCATTAAGACCTAGGACGGGAACTAATAAAGCTTCTGTTGATTCACAAATGGTTATTAAAAGACTGCTTCCTATCTAGATTACTGAAGATTCTGTAAAGTGCTGCCTTCTGCGTCCTCCATCTGATTCTTTCAACCCACAAACTGGTATTCTATAAGGAGTCGTCCAGTGCTACCATGGGGCACTTGTTGCCTAACCAAGAAAGACAACTTATATGTGCAGATGACATTCTCAGTGAAGACAAGCATATTGGTGTCCTTTACACTGCCAAATCTAGAGGGGAAAAAAGTCTATCCACCTGCTATAGCTATCAATTTAGGAAGAACTTTCTCACCCTCGTGACACTTCTCCCTACCAAACTCTAGTTGCCCAAGATGACAATAGTGAAGAGCTGCATTTACCACTCTGCTGAAAGAAAATTGACTCATCGCCAGTCTGATGATATAAAATTCACTAGAGACAGGGAGAGGGAAAATGTCTATCCATCTGCCAAGCACAAGTAAATAAATGACTTGTTTGTGAAACAGCTGTTGCTAATTCCAGTTCCAAAACATGTCAACTCATTATAATTGAACCATCTAACAAAATTATTGTCTTCAGGCACTTCACTCAGAGACATTTCCAAAAATTCATTCTGTATTAGAGAAAGATATGTTTCTAGCTACTCTGTTCAGCATTGTTAAATTCTGGTCAAACTTGATAACTGTGCTTGTTCAGGCTGCTATCTCTCTATTACTAATCAGGAGCTCATCAACAAAAATTCTTCCATTGTGTTCATGTGGTCTCTCAGTCTCCTATCACTGAGAATGCACTGAGCAAGAAATCACACTGAAAGACAATGAGCTATGTCCATTCATCATTACACTTCTGAAGCATTGCCATAGCTCAGCTTGGAGCAAACATTACACACGCTCTTTGAAGCAACTGTTTTCTCACTGAAAAGACTGACCTATCTACAGGCACTGGTATTTTTCACTGGTAAATTAAAAAGAAAAAAAAAATAATCATTTTGATAAAATCTTAAAATGTTAGACATCTACAAATCTGTTTTATTCAAAATTTTAGAAAGTTATGTAAGAGCCTTCTGAAATCTACAGCTTTGCCTGAAAATAATTTGAGAGTTCGGGGGGGGCAGTTTCCCAGTGGAGGGCACTTGATTTTTCTGATTAAGCGATAAGTTTTTCACTTGAGGATTACTGGAGAGGAAAAAAAAAAAAAGGAGGTGGAGGAGAAGCTGGGTTAAAATCTGTCAATCAGAAGAGGTCTGGTTTAGCACGGCCCTGACTTCCTCGACAGAGGAGAAGGTTTCTACCTCTGGGAAGGATTTGAGGGAAGGGAACAAACCCTTCCTGAAGCTTAAAAAAGGAATGCTGTTAGGACCTACCTTTGGCAGAGATTCACAGCTGTTGTAGTCCATCTGTGATTCACTCCTTGTGTGTTCACAAGAAGGACACACACTTATCTGATGGAGAAGATGAGAGGATACAGCCCTCTATGGTGCTATTTCCAACGGCGAAGCTTAGGTAATTCCCCATTTAGCATGGTGGAGAGTCCCAGTGAGGCATGCTTCTCATTCTGAGGTGATTTCTCAAAGCTGTAGCTTCCATTATGGATCAAGCTTGCCTAACTTTTCCAAATCCTCTCCTGCATTCAGTCCAATGTTGCTTTCCCTTTTCCCACAGATCAGCTTACTTACCTTCTTATGTGCCACCAGATCAGCTAACTAGTAAAACAGTCAGATCCTTGTTCAGTTCCAGGCGTTACTTCCTTTTCCAACCCTTACTACTGCACTTGATCCTGCAAGCACTGCCAGCTCTCTTGACGCAAGAGGACTCAAAGTTTGCCCGGCTGAGTCAGCGTTGTCATCACTTCATTAAACTACTCCCTGCGTTAGGCTGAGTCACATTAATTTAACCACTTTCGTTTCATTTTATCTGACAAGTGTCTGTGACTAACTGTTTTTCTTCCTTTTAAGCAGCTGTTCCTTAGTTTAACAAAAGTTTATTTCTGAATAATCACCGTAAGCATTCCAATAGCTGGAAAAACCTAAGAGGATAGAGTAAACACTGTGCAAACATGACAGAGCTAGCTAATTTGTAGTAGGTAGCCTCACCACTGAAACTACAAGCATCTGCATCAGTGGAGTAGCCATTCGTGGCACTGTGCAAAGATCTATCTCTACATCAGGAGGATAAGATTCATCTACCATTACTTAGGTATCTGTCAAAGATCCTTAAGTTTGTGTTCATAACCTTGGGTTCCCCTCATAGAGGATAAGGATTAATGAACTTGTGATGACTTAGGTGCTTATTACAAGTTTAATCTTGTCCTGTAAGGCAGAGCAAATGGATTATCCCCTGAATAATTCAGAGTCTTGGCCTCTTGGGTGAGACCCTGGATCAGACTTGGATATAATTTTTACAGGGTTAATATTAGAGATGAATCTCACGCTATGGGTTTGGAATGTCTTTCCTAGTAACAACTGACCTGTAGATAGGCTCTATTAGGATCCCTATTAGGATCTAAGCTTTGGGAAAACAGCCCCATACTTAAACCAAAGCTTCTTTTAGGCACATCAAATGAAGACTATTCGACACTTCATCTTCTCCTCAAATTGCTAGTAACATGCCTTGACTGGATCATTATTTCTGATAAACATAGTATTTAAGTTAAGGAGCAAGAAAAGTCCCTGTACACTACAACATGTAACTATTTTGCTGGTGAGAATAACTGTACCCAGGTGACATCCCAGAGAAAGTGCTGTTGAGCTCCAGCTCAATTTTAATTCAATCTTCTGTTTATTTTAGTAACAAAAAGTAAAGCCCTAGAAACTTTTTTTAACATGCATTGGCTGCAGTTGGCCAGATGTGATGATAGCTGTGGCCAGGACTGCAGGGGTGGCCCCTGTGAGAAGACACCAGGGGCTATTCTGTATCCTCTTCCACCCAGCTCCAACGGACCCACAGGAGGACACAACTAAGCTCAGCAGCCAAGATGGTGGTACCTCTGGGAAAACATATTTAAGAAAGGGGGAGGGGGGAGAATGCTGGATATAGAGAGGAGGAGGGGGCAAAAAGAGTAAGGAAAAGCAGAGGGAACACCAATGTTGGAGGAGAAGTAGTTGGAGATGCTCCATCATGGAGCAGAGCTTCACTGCAGCCTGTGGAGGACCCATGCTGGAGCAGAAAACAAGCATGAGGAGGAAGGAGCAGTGGAGATGAACTATTCATGTATTGATCATAGCCTCCCAGTCCTCATCACCCTGCACCACTGAGGGAGGTAGAGGAGTGTAAAGTGAAAGAATGAGGTGGAGCCTGGGCAGGGGGAGGGGGAGGCAGGTGTTGTTTTAATATTTGCCTTTTTGTTTCTCACTACACATATTTATTTTAATTAGCAATAAATGACAGTTAATTTTACCCATGTCAAGTCTACTTTTCCCACAGTGGTAACTGGTAAGCAATCTCCTTGTCTTTATCTCAACCCATGAGCTCTCATTCCTGTTTTTTTTCTTATTTTCTCCCCTTGTCCCACTAAGGAAGGAGAGTGAGAAAGCAACTGGGTGGGAGTTTGCCTGTTAGCCAAAACTAACCCACCACAGTATTGCTCCGAAATATGACTTTTAAGTGATTTAGACCATATAGTGCTACAGAAGCAGATAACATTTGCAGCTGGTGTACATGCTTTTGCCTTATCTCACATAGAGTTACCAATATCTGCAGGAGAAATTGCTGAAGAGGTGCTTTTCTTCCAAAGCTAGCCCTTCTAGGCACCCTTCTAGGGTGGGAGACTAACATTGATTATCTCCTGTTAGATCAGACTTATGACTGCATGTCTGAGTGTTTGACATGTCCTGTTTGAACAGAAAGAAGATTAGCCAAATCAAGAAAAAAAAAAAAAAAAAAAGTGATCATCAGGTCAGTAGAGAAGGCTGATAAATCTGAGAAAGACAGGTCATTATGATGAAGATGGACTGCAGCCAGGCCTGAGATCTTCAAAAATAGCCTGGGAATGTTTAACACTGCAGATATTATGGGAGACTTTATGGATTTAGTAACAATAATGAAAAACACATTACTGTTGTAAGGTTGGAACCTAATCTTTGGAGATTTGCTGTCTTCATTTGTCATGTGACTTTGTTCATTGCTCACCCTTTCAATTTTGCTGTACAAGTATTATATTCAGACACACCTCCTGTAGAGACTGTTGCCAGGAGTGTTCAGGGTGCCTGGTTTTGGCAAAGACTGTCAAGGCCTTTTCAGCTGGTCTTTGCATGTGACTTGAACTAAATAAGCATTCTCCCTAAATCAAAGGCTGTGTGGTAAGAGGGGATTGTCAGAGTCTGAAGCACAGGAGTGTCACCGAGCAATTACGTCTTGAAGAACACTACAGGTATCCTGTCACTGCTGAGCATAGCACCATCACCGGGTGTTAGAGATGCTCACACACTAGGTTACCAGAAGAGGTCCCAACAGCTCCCCGAATCAAAGTGCTGTAGAAACAAACTAGGTCTCCTTCAAGAATTTACTGCCTGCACTGCACCCATTTATGCCATTGCTGATACTGCAAAGCGCATATTAGCAAGGCTGAGGCAGTCTCATAGGGTCAACAGCTGCTCTACAGCTAAAACAGAGCTGCTGTAACAGAGAGATTACCCCCACATGGGTGGAAAGAGTAATAAGAACTATTAAATATTTAGGATTTTAAAAGTACTGTATCATTTCTGACTATCTCAAAGAAAAAAAACTACACCAACTTGAAAAATAGAGTGTAAATAGTTGTTAAAAAACTTGAAAGGAAAAAAGAAAAGCAGAACTAGTTTGGATAGTATGTCTCACAAACTTGAACAACGAAGTACTACTTAGAAAAAAACTGCTCTAATGCAAAACTTGATGAGAAAGTAATGATTAGAACACGATAAGCCCAAGTTTACTCAGAAGTACAGAAAGAGAAAGGAAGGACACCATTAGTTTACTTCCTCAATATTTTTTCACACAATACTCAGCATAGCCTAGACTGGAAATGACTGAAGAACACAGTTCTCTGAGTCAGAGTATGATAGTGAGTGCATGGGGAAAAAATGAAAGTACTTATGTTACTGCTTTATAACCACCATTTCAGACTGATACATGTCACCTTTCTGGGGATAATCAGATGACTGTCATTACAACTTAAAAGGCAAAGGAATTCTGAAATAAAGAAATGTCTTTTCAGTAGAGATATCTGTATCTGCACAAATCAGGTTAAGCTATCATTATCATCAATGAAAAGAAATACACTCTGAAAAAACAACATTCCCCTATTAATTTTCACCCAGAAAGTGTCCATTTCTCTTCAGAGAGTCTGAAGTGGGCTCAGAGTCACTTAACTAAAGTATAGATGACTACAATACGCAAAAGAGGAGAGGAGAGGAGAGGAGAGGAGAGGAGAGGGGAGAGGAGAAGGGAAGGGAAGGGAAGGGAAGGGAAGGGAAGGGAAGGGAAGGGAAGGGACGGGAAGGGGGGGGAGGCGACGGGGGAGGAAGCGGCGCAGTCG
>KL274623.1:84454-94978 GCA_000699545.1 Podiceps cristatus
CCCTTTTTTTTTTTTTTTTTTTTTTTTTCATTCATTCAGGCCTGTTTGTTCATTTATTTGGCTGTTCCCTCGCTCTGTCTCTGTGGAACTTGCTGTTCTGGTATGGCTGAAGGGGAATATCCCTGCTCCCTGCCTACTGCTCAGGACAGGCTGTATCGATCATCAGGGGGTGAGAAATCATCCAAAATTTGTTTTATATATTCTGTTATCCTTACATTTTTTAATTATCATTAATATATTTTTATCTTTTCCTTTGTTGTCCCGGAGAAGTGTTTTTATCTCAACCCACGAGTTCTCTCTCTCTGTTTCTCTTCCTCACCCCACTGGGACAGGGGGGAGTGAGTGAGCAGCTGTGTGGTATTGGGTTACCATCTGGGGTTAAACCATGACAACTGGTCCCAGTAAGGACCCCTGAGGGACACCACTCATTACTGGTTTCCACTTGGACATTAAGCCATTGACTGTAAGTCTTTGGATGTGTCTATCCAGCCAGTTCCGTAACCACCTAATAGTCCATCTGTCAAAAAGATGTCTCTCCAATCTAGAGGCAAGAATGTTGTGGGGGACGATATCAAAGGCCTTACAGAAGGGATTTACCTAGCGATGATTTGAAACTGAGTTTGAAATGCATGGGCAGAAATGCTCAGCATAGATAAACCTGGATCTCAGTGTTTAAGGTAAGGAGTGGCCCAGTGCTGTTACTTACAGAAAAATGTGCACCTTTTCCTTCTGAAATTAGGGTATATGTTCTGTCAGTATTTTGGGGGGAAGAATTAAAGAAGAAAAAAACAGACACAAACCAAAGGACCGAGTGTCTAAGTAAGGGATCGCGGAGTGCAATCAAGAAGCAAAATTGAGGCTCCTGAAAGCTACATGTGACCATCTCACTACTCGTGACATCAAGGCAGTGCCTTGCTGCTTTCCAGGCTGAACAGCCTGTTTCTGTTATTTGGGAAGTTTCTCAAAGCGCCACATGATGGTAGCCTAGGATCAGAGACAAGCAAGCTAAATCATGAAAGTAAGGGAAATTGGGTGAAAAATTACTTCTTGTAAACCGAAATCAAAACAAACGTCGGGACCACTTGCCGCACAGTGAGGAGCTGAGCTATATTTCAGCTTCCACGTAGTGTAATATCCACCACGGGGCTGTTCAGCATACCTAGTGGATAGCCCAGTACCGAGACATGCTACGTGCCTCGAGTGGACAAATTTCAATCTAGCAAAGTTCTGCTTACACTTCCCTTACCATGTGAGGTCAGTGTATCATCAGCTGCGGTCATCTGCAATTTCCCCTTTTCTTCTAAAGTGTAAAACAGAAGGAGTAAATGGCTTAAACAAATATCCTTGCTACAGTCTCATTAGGGGAAAAAAAAAAAAAAACAAAAAAACAAACACACAATTCTGACGGGGAGTTACAAATAAAGGAAAAAGGATTTTGGACAAAATCAGCCAATTCTGTAGTTTGAGGAGATCTGGTGGTATTTGCAGATTTGAAGCAAATTCAGCCAATAGATTCTTAGCTGTGTTTCTTCAAAGGGTATAAACTCCACTTGTTACATTTTAAGCATAGCTTAGTCGTGTACAAAGGTGATGACAGTGTTTATGTTCTACAAAAAATGTCACTGGCCCTGAAGCCAGCTTGGGGCTCAGGCAATTTTGCTACACTGACATGTATATTTGTTGGGGGAGTTAAAAAAAAAAAAAAAAAAGAAAAAGAAAAAGGAAAAACCCACTTGTAAGCCATATCCAAGTTGCAAATATCACTTGCTTTCTTCTTCTGATACCTCACATAAAAGGTGATAAATTTAAAATAGATTAAGCCAGAGAAACAAAAATAAAAATGAATGAAAGATTCTCTTTTGATAATCAACTTCTTGGCTATAACAGCAATGTTTTTTCTTAGCATTAGCTATGCAGAAGACTAAATGGAAATCTTTGAATTCTTATGTTTTAAATTAAAGGTTACAAAGCTAGTCATATAAAACTTGTATAAGTAGTCTGGTTTTAAGAAGAATACAGATTGACCCAAAATGTTTGTGGTAAACCAAATCATCCCTCAGACTGAACAGCAGCTAAAGAGAGCTTCAAGTTGGCTGTTTTGGTGAAAACATCCATGTCTAGGTCAAACACTGATTACGAGACTCTGAAGGACACGACTGGGATGCATATGTACTACCCCAAACCCTCTGCAGAGGTGATCTTGGGCATTTTGTGAATTTTCATGAAGTCATGCAGTCCATATAGCTAGTTAAATTCCCTGTACTGAAATTGATAGCATAGAGTTTACTCTGTATAAATATTGAAGGTTTTAACTTTTCCAATCTATACAAAAAGTTTTCAAAATTAAAGAAATTCATTTGACGGTAAGTGAAGGCTTTTATACCAGCTCAGTTTCTTGTATCCTAATTCACTGTAACAGTTACATCATAACCCATTTTTTCCAGTGCTGGGACTCGGGGTTCCAAGAAAAATTCTGTTCTGAGAAACTGCAGGGTCCAGTTTCAAGAATTACAGAAGCTGAGTAGACAGTTGAGAAAAAAGTCTCAGCCCTATCTTCACTCTCTAGCAGGACTCTTTCAATTCCTCTACAGAGCAGCAATAAGAAAAACTGAGTTTTTTTCTTCTCTCCCATTTCCTGTTTTATGAAGACAATAACTGTACTTTTATCTACAATTGCATTGACTTATAGTTCACAAGGTCTCCCAAACTCCTAGATATTTCCATAATGTAATTTGTCAAAATAAACTTTTGATGTAACTGTGGACTTCTCCAATTTACCCACTGTTTATGGGCATGCTTGATGCAAGTATTCTTTTTAAGAGCTGTAAATAGCCACATAACATAGGTCTTCTCAGATCAGTACCACTACTGTTCCAGATGCTCTGACATGTGTGCGTTTCAGCCCCTCACTGCTTCAGGAAGGTGTTTCTCTTGCTGAAGGGACTTGGTCAAGCAGCAGCAGCAGCTTTGGAAGACTAAATGCATTCTGTGTCTGCTTACTGACACCCCTTGGCTTTCTCAGCAGTTTGCTCACTCTACCAGGCTCAAAGAGGTTCTCTTGATTTCTATTTGAAATCTTGGTATGTTTATCCTGTGAAATGTTTCATGCAGTCACCTTCAGTTCTATCATGAAGCCACCACTGAAGGAGAAACAAAACCTAAACCATAAAGTCCTTCACATATCAGCCTCATTGCTGGCAGTATGTCTGTTTCTCAGGGGAAGCCTTTTAGGGGAAGGAAAACACAGACTCAGATAAAGAGCTGTTTTCTTTGAGGGCTTCACATTAAGTCTCACAGAAATATGTTTGCTGAATGGTTTGCAATTCTTCACAACTCTGGAAGTGAACTGGAGCATTTGTTTCCGTTTGTATTTAGTTTCCTTCCATTACTATATTTTCACAGTAATTCTACACATCTTTTTGCAACTGTTACCACAAGCCTCCAATGAAAAGTCCCTTGCAGAGTCTTTTATGCAGAGTGGTGCTCTCTAGAAGGAAGAATAAACAAGGCACAATACTTTTTCCTAAGAAGAAACTAATGACTGTCCTCACCCACATTGCATTATTTCATCTGCTGTTAACCTCAATATGTGCATGAACAAAATACATCTATCTGCATTTTCTGTTTGTTGTACAGGAAGCTAATCAGAAAGAAAAAAAAAAATCCAATTTAAGACAAGTCTCATTCCTCTGTGACAGCCTTAGAGTAGCTACTGGTTATACAATTTGCTCTGTTTCCTTTATTTCCCTGGGTTTCTACGCTAAATCTCTTTTGCCAACCAAGCTGCCCCTTTAAAGTGCAGCCTTACAGTGAACTTTCACCCGTTTGCCATTCATTATTGCAGGGAAAGTGTCTCAGTCGGGGCAACTTTACCATCAATGGGAGATGGAAGAGCACATTTTAAAACTTTTTCTCTCCTTGGGAGCTTGCCAAGGAGAGATTTCCACTATTTCATTTGGAAGTGAATTGCAACCCTGAATAGAGCTTGAAAACTAGTTCTTCCCTGAAGTAAGCAAATAGCCCAGCATTCACAGAAGCTCTCTGAAAGACAGACAGGTACAACCACTTCTGCGTGCCGAGCTCAAGGTGGAAATCACAGGTGAGTGTATCCTAAGCCTTTCCTCACCTCATGGAAAAACCACTAGTAACATGAAACACACCTGTAGTTGCGGCATCCATTAAGAGTGAGTGTCCTTCTGTGGGTTCTTGCAGCAGTTCTGAGTGTAGCCATTCCAGGTACTTACTTGCCAAAGCATGCCCTTCCCACACTCATGCTCAGGGTGCAGAAATGCTGATACAAAAGAGAAAGGCAATAAAATTGTTGCTTTGCCTTGCATCAGTAGACTACCTCTTGATGCTTCATTGTTTTTTCTTCCTCTCATCAGTAAACAGAGCACGAGTAACTTGCATGCTGCATTGTCATGACAGCACCTGTCTTACAACAGCTCATCTGGTGCCAACTTGGCATCTTGCCACAGGTGCCACAGAGACAAGAGTTGGTTTGGCTGAATTTTCTCTGGTCATTGCAGGATGACATAAGTAATGAGATTTCCTTCGTGGCCAAACAGAGAATGCACACCAGTCCTGAGATCACCAATTAGCTTTTTTTCTACTTGAACACATTAATATAAAAGCACACTTCACAACTTGATAGTTACCTTTCTGTACACTATACAACAGTGAAAGAAAAATCCTGTTTTCAGCAAGACCTGCCAGTTGGTCTGAAAGATATGCCAGTTTATACTTTACCTAAAACTCTCATGAAAGCCATTTTGTTTCTACTTTGGCAGTTTCCCTTATTTCATGAATTTAGGTCATGATTTTTGTGTTTTAGTTGCAAACAATTCATATGTTGTTTCAGGGAAGATGTAGTGAGTACAACTCATGCAATTTACCAGGTAGCGTACCTTGGAGCTAAATTAAATACTAAGGTCTGAGCCAAACATAAAGGACAGTTCTTCCTCTGTCACTGCTGAGAAAGAAAACAGCCCTAGTTTTATTCTGCATCATCCCACTCTGCTGTTTTCATGAGTGGCTTCACCTGAACTCTCATGTGTTCAAGGATAGATGACCTAGTGATGCCTATGGTTCTGGATCAGGTCTCATGTTTTTCCTCCTGGTTGACATGTAGAGAGTGTATATCAAGTGTCCAATTGTCTAGAAGTTTGCATGTACCACTGATGAGATTTGGACTCTTTTCTGCTCTGGCCTTTCTAAATATTTCCATTTCTTTAACTTCCTTTTCTTTCCTAGGCAACCTGCCCTTACCAGGTTCTAAGTATTCTAAGAAATTCTCATTTATTAAACTAGAAAATAATAGTAATAGGGTTGTAGATTGTGTCCACTACACAACAACTAGTGTTTTCTGCCATACTGAAAAGCTTTGACATCAGTGTGATTACATACTTACAGCCTTTCCACAGGAGACCTGTTTCATTCTCTGCATCTTATGGATGCATATGAGAATCAGTTGTTTAGTTTTCAACCTAGACAGCATTACTGTCATCTAGATGGACAGGTTGTATATATCTTATAGAAATGAGGTTTCAGGTTCACTGATACAAATCTATCCCAAAACCGTTAATTCACACTAATTTTATAGAAATGTCTACAACAGAAAGTGAGAAAGAGAACAAAAGACCTTACTTCTGCAGGTCCTGAAATGAAGTATCTTAGCAAGGAACATGCTAGTGTCCTGTTGTTTACTCTATGAATAAAATTGAGGAATTGAGACCTGAAGAAGAGGAAACATCTCGAGAACCTCCTCTGCTGCCCAGAAGAGCAACAAGAACAAAGACTGATGGGAATGAAGCTGTACAAAATACAGACAGACAGAAGCAGGACAGATTTGATCTGATTTACCAGTCCTCCGGTGAGATACGACAGGTATGTGTAGTATGAGTAGTACAATCAGTGAACACTGTAAGTATGAGATTTAAATGCTGTTTTCTACTTTAATAACTTCATTTTTACTGTTCAAATTATTTAAAGGTGAGAAAGGCAGAGGGCTCTGTAATCAGACTGTACTATGGGGTACCTGAAAAGGCAGGTATTATGTTTCTCCATTAGTTGCTTTGCTGGACAAACATCTTTCAGGACCCAGGCACACTCTTCAGTGTCAAAAGTAGTCAAGATGGCAAAAAAAGCCTTGGGCTTACTCATTTCAGAGCCTGCTAAGTAAGGCAGTTGTGGATGTCTGTGCCGGGGCAGTGCACAACCGGCTGTGTTAGCACCACACCGTGTGTGTGCTCACATTGTTGAATGCAGCTGGATCTGCAGCCAGAAGGCAAGGGGGACTGCACACCTTCCTGGGACCAGGGCACGAGCACAGGCAAGTGATGTCGCATTGATTTGGTACACTTAGGGCATTTGCTTGCATGAAGAGACTTTTCCTGGCTTGTGCCTTGAATTCACCCAGCCCAGAAAAATGTGTACACGTCAAATGGAAAAGTTGGGGAAGCTGGTGACATTGGTTTGTTACCCAACTACAGGAAATGAGGGTGGCTAGTGCAAAGCTGAGAACAGCTGTTCTGAAGTCCAGAGCACTAGGCTTATTCTCCTGTGCACGGTGGTGACCCTAAGCAATAAGCAGAAAATAGTGGCATGGCTTGCAACAGTGGTACCTGACCTATACCTGAGCCAGACTGTAGATTTGTATATTCACCTACCTTTGAGGTTGTGCCCCGTACAAATGCGTATATGAAGAATGTGTGACAGAAATGAGTGAAAATGATGTGAATGAAGGGATAAAGAGGTTGTCCCTCTATTCTGACTTATTTGACACCCTGTAGAAAAAAAGTGGTTTAACCACGCTTTCCCCTTTTACATTACAGAAGTACAGGGGAAAGGGAAATGAGTAAGACCGTAGGCGGGATTTTTACACCCTGTTACATGACTGTTTCAGAAGAACTTCATAATGAAATAATATCATCAAAGCACACGAAAATATACCACCAAGGCAGATTCACAGCTTCTGTCCTTCTTGTGTCCCATTACTGTAAGTGCCACAGGGAAACAGGTTTTCAAGGAGGAGGTAGGTTTACTTTTGTCTTTATCTGTTGTTTACTTTTACTCCAAAGAAGCGAGGCAAACAAATGCTGCATTTTGTTATCTGTGCTAGTTTTAATGTTGTTAAGATAACTGTGAGGGGTGGGTAGACACTACCTGCAAATGCATGCTTTTGTCTGATGGATGTCTTTTAGCCAAAATTTTGATGGTGTATTTTTTCTAAAGTCCGAAAATAATTATATAGGAATATGTTAAAATTAGCAGTTTCCAAGATTACTGGCCTCATCCAGATAGCAATATTTTGCTTGTTAAGTTAAATCTTGAATTACAGCACTGAAGAGTGCTTATGTCACATTCTTTTGAAAACACGGTTGGACTGGAAATGTTCACATTTTAGTTCTTTACATCTATAGAGCAAAATCACTATGCAAGATGAATCCCTTTTAGAAGTACTGCATTTAGGCACCAGTAGAATGGAAGTATGTCAGTGTCTTTTCTCTTATTACAATTTTAATACTGAAGTAGAGGATTTCACACATACACTGTTGTCTGAAAATGTCGCAGGAATGTAGGCGTAATTTTATCCTTGTAGCACATCCAAAATGTAAGCAGTAATTCCTTTTCATATATTCCCCCAGACAAAAATAACCTTCCAGGACTTTCAGAGACAAAGCTGGGAAACAAAATTCAGAGGCTGAATAAACTGTGTCTTCAGTAGCTCTTTCTTTCTAGCCACTATTAAGGCTGTGCAGAATTAATGGTTCCCCGGTGGACATATCTATACAGCGCTTGAGTATCATCGAAACAAAGAATGGTTTGGGTTGGAAGGGACCTTAAAGATGATCTAGTTCCAACCCCCCAGCCATGGGCAGGGACACCTCCCACCAGACCAGGCTGCTCAAGGCCCCGTCCAACCTGGCCTTGAACACTTGCAGGGATGGGGCATCCACACCTTCTCTGGGCAACCTGTGCCAGCACCTCACCACTGTCAGAGTGAAGAATTTCTTTCTTAGATCTAATCTCAGTCTACCCTCTTTCAGTTTAACGCCATTATCCCTTCTCCTATCACTACATGCTCTTGTCCGAAGTACCTCTCCAGCTTTCTCATAGGCAGAATTAGGTACTAGAAGGCTGCTAGAAGATGTCCCCAGAGCTTTCTCCAGGCTGAACAGCCCCAACTCTCTCAGTCTGTCTTCATAGGAGAGGTGCTCCAGCCCTCGGATCATCTTCATGGCCCTTCTCTAGTCTCACTCCAACAGGTCCATGTTCTTCTTGTGTTGGGGACCCCAGAGCTGGTAGCAGGACTCCAGGTAAGGTCTCACCAGAGTGGCGTAGAGGAGCAGAATCACCTCCCTCAACCTGCTGGCCACACTTCTTTTGATGCAGCCCAGGAGACAGTTGGTCTTCTGGGTTGCAACTGTATGTTACCAGGTTGTGTTGAGCTTCTCATCAACCAACACCACCAAGTTCTTCTCCACAGGGCTGCTCTCAACACATTCTCTACCCAGCCTGTATTTGTGCTTGGGACTGCCCCAAACCCATTTGCAGGGCCTTGTTCTTGGCCTTGTTGAACTTCATGAGGTTCACATGGGCCCACCTCTCAAGCCTGTCAAGGTCCCTCTGAATGACATCCCTTCTCTCCAGGGTAAGTTTAGGTAAGATAAACTCCACCCCATAATTGACAGCATCTTCAGAGTTAGGTTAAAAATTTTAATAAATTTAGGTTAAAAATTTTAACAAATAATTTCCTTTTATTTGTTTCCAATAGCAAGTATGTTATTTAAAATACTTTAAAAATGATCTGATCTATTGTGTCCAAGAGTCAAGAAAAGTTTATGCATTTTCTATTCAAGAGCTACTGAATAAAAGTAAAAATTCTCTTGGGCTCAAGGTTCAGAGGTGAGATCCTTTCCTTCCTTGTTAATAATACTGATTACTATAAAGGATTGCAAAGCCAAATTTTCTTTCCTCTGACATTTTTCTGCAGCTACTCCTACAGTTTCTAACATCTTCCCAAGAGATGGAGGTAATCTAAGCTTACTCAAATTAAATAAATAAATAAATAGATAGATAGATAGATAGATAGATAGACAGACAGATAGACAAATAAATAAATAATTGCACTGTGTGTACTTAAAACAGTGGGTTGTTATGCAGTTGGGTGCAATCACAATCATCACATCCAACTCACTCAGTTAAGTACCTTACATCTTTCATAAAAAGTTATCAAGAATGTCAAGAAAGATTTCAAGTATAGCTAAAGAAACTAAAATATGGGAAAAGAAGCTATTCTTCTTTTTGTATGAAACAAAGGATACTTGTGAGGATACTAGTATACTTGCATATGCATTTTATTATCATTATCAAAGAATATAGGAGGCAGTTTAGAAGGAAGAATGTGCTACAGAGAAACTAAACTATTCTTTGCATCACAGCTCACATAAAAATATCCTGAGAGTATGGTCCTACCTTTTTTTAAAAGAAATAATGATAAACAAGTGACAAATATGGGGCTATTTTAGAAGAGGAGTGGTTAAGCAAGAAGCCACTAGAACAGTTTAGCTAGTCCTCAAATATAAACTGAAAAGAGAAAAATGTCAGTGTCTCATTGAAATAATGGGAGATAATAGGAGAAATCTTTCAGAGACTTAGTTTTGTTCAGATATTGCTAAAAATAACAGTAAAATGGTAACACACTGGGGTGAATACAATAGGCTCAGAAATAAACCTTAAAGGATGGGTAGTCATACTTTTCTGCAGTGCTAGATTTTCTTTGGCATATCTACTGAAAGGTCAATAAAGAAAAAATGAAAAATAAATGCCCTTAAAACCTGGAAAATAAGTCCTGTCAACAAAGGGAATAGTGTGACTCACACATATCTGGGTGATCTTCCCAATGTGTACTTGATGTTGGTACAAATGTGAGACTCTGCAGCTGTTCATGGCTATTTTGTAGATAGAGTAATGTTCTGGCTGTAGAACTTCAGCTAATTAAATAACATCCAAGTATATTTCTATATACTTCTCTCGGATATAAAAAACAGAACATAGCTGAAGAGGCCAAGAATGTAGTTTCACTTTCTTTTTTCTTGACCACAATGCCATTTTAGGAGTTCCTTTCACCCTATTTCCTATGTCACCAGCCAGCTCAACTGCTTGTTGGGCCACAAGTGAACTAGGCTGTGATCTGATCAGAAAGAAATCAGAATAACCCTTTTTTCTTTCATTTTGCAGCATTGCCAAAGGCTTTATGAAGCCCATCCCTCTAACACCCTTCCACAGCACCTGTGATCATATTTCCAACTGCTGCAATTACCTCACAATTTCTTGATGGGAAGAAAATTTCTCTATTTCCTTTGCAAATGAGGAAGTGGAGTACACAGATTTGATTGACCCTGGGTCATAAAGGGAATCTGTGGCAGATCAGAGAACTGAGAAAAGCTCTCCATCACAGTACCATAATAACTGGACTCTGAGGAGTGGTTTGTTATACACACACACACACACACACACACA
>KL274624.1:0-14555 GCA_000699545.1 Podiceps cristatus
GGGGGTATGCTATACCTTAAAGTTTTCTGCTGACTTATTAAGTATAGCTTGATTTCCACATCTGAGATGTTGAAAAAAGACTGGAATACTTGGAGGTAATTGGGGGTGGAGGGGAGGGCTTGTTAAGCAGCCTTTTTCTCTGTAAAGCGAGAGCATGGGGGAATCTATTGCACTGGTTAGAACAGTGCTACAACTAAATCATGCTTATAAGGAGCCTTGGGAGGCCAAGAGCATGAACACAGTCAGTGAAATTGTTAATCTGTTCTGTTCTATGTGCAGGGTTATTTGGGAGCATTGACAACGAAGGGGATTCCTGGCCACCTGTGGCTGGTTTTACAATGGCTGTGTGCTGTTTTGCCTTTACTTACTGGAATGGTTAAAATCAGGAACAAAATTTTCACATGGAAGTGTTCAAATCACCACACCTGCACTGAAACACTGAGTAGGTTGTTCCCTACAGAGGTGCTGAGCCACTGCAGCTCCAGCTGATGGCAACAGGAGTTCCCAGTACCTCAGCACTTGGGAAGCTGCTGACAGACTTTCAGCAGAGGTAGGTGCCTGCCTCTAGGCAGTGAAGCTGAAATGCTGGCCTGAATTTGGGTGGCAGAGGAATGTGAACAAATAGCAAGAAATTAAGCAGGGTGAAGAGAGGAAGAAGTTCCTGATGGCTTCCTGATAGGTGTAAATTTTATGGGAAATGAACTCTTTTCTCCGTAGCTGTTCTTAGGGCAGCAAGTCAGCAGATGTGAATGCCAGTGGTGTTAAAACAGTAATGGTGATTTGATGCTCAGGAGTTGAGAGTGGCTGGCTTGTAGCTGGGTATTGCATTGATCTTATTTGATAGGATTGTTCCAGCCCAGTGAATCACGTACTTTTGCTTCTGATTTCCCCTCACCTCCACAATGGCCTAATCCTCCTCTCATTTAAGTTGGTGACAAAATTCTTGTTCTCTATGTGCACACCAAAATTACGAAAGATGTACCCTTTCCTACCATTGTGTTACCCTGCCAGAGCAGTTCTGATTTGAGTTTGCAATAGAGGGCTGGGAGAGACTCCCACTTTCGGTCCCCTGTGTCAGCCAGACTGTCCCTGTTGAATTCACCTGGAGCACAAATCTGTGGAAAAACTGTTGTTAACTGGGAATGGAGCAGTTATGGTCTTGCAGGAGAGCAAACCTTTCTCACTGTTTCATCAAATAAAATGTACGCGTAAAAAAGAGAAAAGCTCCTTACGCTGAGAGTGCCTTGATACTGCCCTGCTGGGACTGTCATGTGTGCCAGCACAATGTCAAATACTAGCAAGATGGGGCTACCAAGAAATCTTGACTTTAAGAGTGCTGCTTGCACCTAGCAAGTCTGTCTTATCTGAGAGCAGGAGGGAGCTCAGAGAGAGAAAGTGTCTAGGTGAGCACTTGGTAATATAATAGGCTTTGTGAAGCAGCAGGATTCTCAGAAATGCCCTAGTATATACCTTCATTATTTTCCTCCTCCCTTCTAAGCTAAGAGGTGAGCAGTTGGATGTATTGAGAGTACAGGATGTTGATGCTTAGGGTGGAGGCTAAGTCTGGCACTACACTAAAGTACAATAGAACATTATTATTTCTGTGCAAAAATATGCAATAGTTAAATTTTAAAACCATAAACAAATGTACTTGGAAACCCTTATTCCATCTATTGTCTCGTTCTCTTCTCCCTCTTCTCCCATTTTTTGCCAGTTGCTCTCCTTTATGCAGACAACTGCTTAAGTCTCTCTGCAGGCTTTTTTTTCAGCACATGCAGCTGTGTGTCGGTCTGGACATCAAACTTCTCTTACCTAGCGAAGTCCTTTGGCTTGCGTAGAACTGTTGTTTCCATCAATGCAGTCTCCCTTTCAAAAGATCTTCAGATTGTTTAAAAGGAAGAGGTATATTCAAACACTTTTCCAAGTCTCTACTGCTAATTGAATACTTAAGGAATTATTTGGTAAATGATAAAAGCAATGCTATGGACGTGCCAGTGTTCCTGGGCAGTCAGGTGCAGGGAATGGATTAGCCGTTCTCTGGGGACGTGGTAGTGTTCGCTCTCCCCTCCTTGCTCTTCTGTCTGACATGAGGATTAGGGCTGTTCAGCTACAGACTTCATTCTTGCTAAATATGCGCAAGAAGCAATTTCTGATGGAAGATGAGCACTTTGGGGATACCAGTGATACCGTTCCTCTGTAGTTGAGCTCTAACTCCAGTTCTTAGTTTTGGATGTTCCCTGGATATTGGTCCAGTTAGATGTCTTTTTCTGTTTGGCTGTTTTTTTAAAGGTATCGATTGGGGGTGGGGGGGCTGAAAGCCCGATTTTTACCTAGGAATCTGTGAATTTATGCTAATGTCAACGTGCAGCATTCAGGGTGCATCAAATCTCCACATACACACATAATTTGGCATGCTGTTCCTGAGTTGTAGGTTAATGCTTCGGGACCTTTCTCCACACCTGTGAAATGTAGCTTAGCTGCTTCATTTAAAAAGGGCTTTTTTTTCCCTTCTCCAAATGGCATGTGATTCCATGAAAGCTTCCTCTTTTTCTAGGGATATCAGCAATAAGGCAGTCATTTGACAGTCAAAACCCATGCAAATTTGGCAGCATGGCGCAACAACAAATTGCTGTGCAATTTGGTAAAAGCGGTGTGGGGTGCATCGCTTTCTCTGATACTCCCTCACTTTTATGCCAGCATGTCAGTGATTTCTGAGTTGTTGGTACAAGATGGAGACTGTCTGAACACACAGGGACAATAAGATGCCAGCAGCCTCTGTGATTGACTGGATTTCTTTGTACTTGGTTCTGGTTTAATAATACACCAAGGCTTTGCTCCTCTTGCCTGCGTGCTTGTTGAAATTGTCTGATGCCTAAAATATTGACCCTTTATGCATAATCTTGCCTTTGGATTTGTTAGAAAAGGAGTTAACTTGGTGACAATACTTGGTCCAAACTGTGGGCTTCTGACCTGTGTCTCACCTTTTATTTCGTTTTCTAGCAGCAAAGGCAGCTGATATTATTTAAGTTGGTAATAATATCTGAAGCATGCCTGGAAATATCTGATAAGTTGCTTCATTCTTTTCATAAGAGAGCGAGGCAGAAAAAAACAGAGCTTAGTATAAAGTTTATTAAATGGCCGAGCACGTTTAATCTTCCCACCCTACACATTCAAGCCAGAATTCAGCATTTTTCATCAACAGTGTCCCCGGCAGCATTACTAAAAACCGATTTGTCTTTACCACAGCAGGTTGTTTTTTTCTTTCTCAGATGGACACAATGGGTTGTTTGTTCTTTCTCCTTGGGCAGCTGAATAATACGTGCACAAGCCCACCTACCTCTGTGCTTCAAAATTCATGAAAATCAGCGAGTTGCATAGCTACCCATTTTAACAGTATGGTAGTGTGCTGTCAGCGCTAATATTCATTAATATGCATTGGCAACTGCTTTTGTTTTGAAATGCGGTATTCTACAGTTCCAAATAAAATGACAGATGAACATAAAGAAGTTGCATCTTGAGGGACAGGTATATGAATACCTAGAGCATGTACATAAGCTCTCATACTCCTCTCCTTATCTCTTCCCCATGCCTTGGCACTTCAGTGCACTCTATTTTAATGAATTTTAAGGATGATAGCAAACTTCATAAGAGCCGAGTTAAAGTCCTGAATAGACAGGTTGTTGTAAACCCCTGCCCAAGTAGTAGTAGATGATAGCAAACTTCATGAGAGCCGAGTTAAAGTCCTGAATAGATAGGTTGTTGTAAACCCCTGCCCAAGTAGTAGTAGTAGTAGCAGAAGCCATAATGTGTTACCCCCAGTTGCATACATTTTATATTTTCTGGCTTTTCTCCACGATTTCAATGTTTTACCACATCTACATGAACTATCATATGAAAAATAAAATAAATTGGCTCTTTTACTGATGCTGGGTGAAAGACTTGCCTATGAAATACAGTGCTTCACCACAGCTGGTAAGCTCAGAGGATACCTGAGAGGTTGATGTGCTTTTTTCCTACTCTGATTTCCACCGGAAAAAATGTCGAAGAGGATTTTCAGTAGCCGGCCCACAATACTGCAGTGAATTCATGCTGAAGCAATGAGCTGCACCTAAGAGCCCCGAGTCCCAATGCTGCCACTTCCAATAGATTTCTTCCCTCTTACTTGCAGGTGAAGATCCAGGCCCATCCTGGCAGTTCAAACAACCATGTGTACTCACATACGCATTTCTACTCATGTGGCTGTTTCAGTTTTCACTCTTGCCTTCTCACACATGTTCTTTTTAATCTAGGCAGAAAGTGAAGGTAGTAATTTGCCTGCTCCTGTGCTTGAGAGAAAAAAGCCTTTTCAATCATAGACATAAAGCCAGGAAGGAATGCAGGAGTGAGTGCTGCATTCTTATTCTGCAGGGACATTTTCTTAGAGTAGAGGGGCTGGCCTTTTCCCAAGGGAAGAAGGCTGCCCTTTGCATTCACCTCTTGAACAAGGGCCCTCACACACACTAAAGCATCTTAAAATGGAAAAGTATCTTTTTTGGCTTTCTTTTCTTCACAAAAACCACAGGACTTTGTTCCAGAGAACTCGGCACCTGTATGTACAGTTGTTTTCCCACACTTGAGGTTCTGATTTATATGCAAGTTTTGGACTTAATGTCAAAATCCGTGGCTTGTGCTAGGACAAAGATCACTCAGGACAATGTCTCATTTTGACCCTCAAAACCCATCTTCAGAGGGCTGGCCTTTGTGAAACTGTGTTGTGAGACCGTTTTTGTCTTTGAAGAGAAAGCCACTCTAAGTGAAACCCAAAGTGAATCTGCTTTGTTGCATCAGGTAGCAGAAGTAGATGCTGGCCTGTGTTGACAACGTGGATTAGTCAGTCATGTGTCACCTGTGTGATACCTGGGGTGAAGGATGTCCCTTATGAAGTGAAAACATTTTCTGTTGTTCCTTTGAGTTTCCCTCTCTCTGGTGAGGACACCTTTTATTGTGGTGTTTTTCTATACAAATGGCTTAGAAAGGCATCTTTGTATGCCGTACACTGCATAATTTCTGTCTTCCCCAAATCCTGCGGAGTAACAAGATAAACTAGCAAGATTAATTTGGCTGATTCCTCAGATCAGTTGCACAAGTAATTCCTATTGTCTCAAATTCGCAATACTGCCCATAAGTGCTTCAGAGCAGAGTGCACTTTCTTGGGAATGGGGTTTTCTGGGTTTTACTAAAGGGCTGATTAGATACAAACGTTGTTAGACCAGTAAAAACAGAAAGATTGCAAATCATTTCTATACGCATTAATATGACTGGTATATTTATGTGTAGTGATGCAGATGTGAATTTATAAAGAAGGATATAAATGAGGTTTATCTAAGATAGAAGTAACTTTTCTTAGGAAGGTGAGTGAAATTTCCCCTACCTCGCTTACCTGCTATGGAGTGGAATATCACATGAAGAACATGGGTGCTGGGAGAAAACTAGCAATACTAGATTCAGTCATATCTTTAAATAAAAGATAAAAATAAAACTGTCAGTCAGCCCCATAGCTTATATTTAGTGTGTCCATTTAAAGATCTGCAGCTTGAGTATATCTGAAACCGAGGCAGAGGAATGAATAAGAAACCATAGCACGAATTAGTGCAGGATGACATTCTGTTCCATGTGTAGCATGAAAGCGTTTGGCACCACAAGCTCATTTTGATCTCACTTGTTGTGTCTTCTGCCTCCTACCAGCCTGGAAGAGAGCTGGAGCTGTGCCTTAGCCAGATTAACTCAACATGAATGATCTCTGGTTTACTGAGAGTTTATCTAACTTATTTAACTTTTATGACAGCAAGGATTGCTTACATGGGGTTTCCCCCAGCCTACTGCCAGTGTTCAGTGATTCAATGGGTCTAGAAATAATAACAGCTCCTAGTGAAGTCCCTTCTCCTCTTACTGGGAAAGAGACCCCATGGTACAGCAGCACCTTGGGTGGGAAGCAGAAGTTCCTCACACTTAGGGGGTGAGACTAGGCACTGCATGTGCAAAGGGACCTAGTTCATTTTGAGATGCGGTTACTCATGTGGGTTTTCAGAAGTACTGAAGTGTCTGACTCCCTTTCCGTTTCTCCTGAAGGGGCAGATGTTTTGGAAACCTCATAGTCTGCACTGTTAGCAACGCTGCGTACCTTTGAAAGTCTAGCCGCTGGGTTTTAGTTTGGATGCTGGCTGGCAAGTAGCTGTGGAAAAATGCTGCTGTCAGTGAGAGAGAAGCAGCTCTAAGTCGATTTTCCTATTGTATCAATGACTAAAACATACCTTCCCCCAGTCTAATTTCTGGGAAGCTCTTCTCAAGCCTTGTTTGCTCGGTGGCTTATAGCTAATACGCAATGCTGAAACCTGAAGTTAACTCAACCGTGTCAGGGTAAACAGATGGCCATTTCCAAGGAGAAGATTCTAAGCACTCTGTGCAGGTTTTGCAGTGTGGTGAAAATCCCGGTAACGGAAACAGCCAAAAGTGAAGGCTGAATTATATTGGATTCCTGAGTCATCAGCTATTGATGCAGAAGATCCTGCTACCTACGCTTCTGTGGTGGTGCTGCTAAGTAGCATTTCCAGCCCTCTGGGCAATGACATCAAAGGGTAGTGAAGATAAAAACAGACCACTGTTGACTTTGAGAGAAATGTTATATTTTTACAGGCAGATGTTGAGGTAACTGAAGACTTAGACTACTTTAATGAAAGCTTGCTGGTCTTCAGCCTTCAAAAACTCATACTCGGGCTTGCCTTCTTTCCTCCAAAATCACACACTGGCTTTGGGCACCCCTGCTTCTTAGCAGAGGAGAGCCTCTTCCTAAATGAACAAGAAGCTCCAGGAGGGAAACGAGGCCTGCTGTGACCTGGCAGGGCAGGAGGGTTGGACAGGAGGGACGTGGTGTCCTTTGCCAGCGGTGCCCCTCAGTCATGACAACCTCCCCAGAGCAAGCACAGAGATAGACCCTATTTCTTACATGGACATCCAGGTGCCTGTGCGTAGGCTGCTGGGTTGGGGTCCGGTCACCATCTGAGGTGGTGGCATTATATGTATTTGTGTCCCTAGCTCAAGCACTGGAAAAGCTCTCTCCAGCGCAGCAGTCCACGTGCTCCTCCCATGGCCTGAGGTTCCACTGGGTTTTCCAGCCCCTTCAGGCACTTGATGTAAAAAAACACCACAGCTTTATGTGGGATTTCTAAAACAACTAGGACTCTGTGTTGGAAAGCATGCCCGGGCTGCACATCTCTGATGGAAACAAGCAGCCAAACTAGCAAAGCTGGTTTCCTCTTGCTTTGTCTTGCAGCAAGACTCTCTGGAGTCTAGCACCGGGTGAGCACCGAGGTTCCCTGTGGTCTGGACATGCCCTTTGTGGATTCTTTGCTGTCTAATAAGGTTTGTGCTTGCATTACGGCTTTTCCTTCAGCACTGCTGCAGACAGGCTTTCCTTTTCTATCTAGCACTCACTTTAATGAACCTTATATCAATTTAGTACCTTTGAAATCTCCAACTCTGACATTTAACAGAAATTAACCAATAGGTCAAAAACTTACATGGAAGGGACAAGCGGCATAGTGTGTTTGCATTGAAACTGCCTTTCTCTTTAAAATTAGACCCAAAATACAGGGTCTGTCAGTACTTCTTTCCCAAATCTTCCTTGCCCTGTCTTTGGAAAGAGAGTGATCATCTCTTCCGTACTCCACTTGCTGCAGAACAACTGAACAGCAAGGAAGAAAATCAGAACTTCTCATCTTAATAAGTTCTTAGTTCCTTCAGTATGTTGCCGCTCCATTTCCACGCTGGGCAGCTTCAGTGGCTCACGGCTTGGCCCCGTCTACCTGCGAGCTCCCTGGTCACCGCTCGTGGCAGCCGCCACGTAACTGGAGGAGCATCTAGGTGGGTGACCCTAGATCATGCTTCATCTGCTAGTGCGCGTACGCAGTTTCTCCAAATGCCTCCTGGGCATCTCAACCTTCTATTGAGGTTAAACAGTGAAATGTGGTTATAGGGAAAACCGCAATTAAAAATTTACTTTCTCAAAATACCGTGTTGCTCTGCCAGATCTGCAGGAGACAGCACTGCATAGCCATACCTACCAGCCTTCTCACAGCTCCATCATGGACCAGACTCTCATTCCCACGCTCACAGTGAATAGCACCTAAGTCTATGGGTGAAATTGCTATTTAGGGTGCAAAAACACCATTTGGACTCTTTGATGTGATAGGAGTTGACTGCTTTGTATTCTGTGATTTAGGGAAGTACTTGTTTTAGTAGAAGAATGAAAGGCAAAATGGCAAAGAACTTGCTGGCAGATAAATGAACGGTAACTTCCCTCTGTTGGATTTATTCAGTTCTTTGAGATATAAATGTATTCTTGATGGCCAGAGAAATCGGTCATTCTGCATTAGGAAGCTTGATTGATGTTTTCAGCAGGCCTTTATGAAGGGCTGTGCAAGTGAATCTTGAAATAACCTACAGGGAAAAATACAACGTGGTCTAGTTCGTTTAATACACAAGTACTCAATTATATTTTTGTTAGTTGTCCTTTGTTGCTACTTAAATAAATTTTAATCATACAGATATATGAAAAATAAGTTACTTCATCCCCCCAAAACACTCCTTGTGTGACGTTCATCACCCTCAAACTACTGTGACTTGCACCACATCTGAATTTTAATCATTGTATTGTTATGTTTCAAGTTGATACCTCTCTCACTGTGACAAGATCAGATGTGTTTAATTACGGAACAGGATCCTGCTGAGGTTTACAGATAGCGCTTGCCCCAAGGACATTGCACCTGAAGCATGTGGCTGCTCATCTTCCTCAGCAGCTGCTGTAATCCGTGCAACTTCCCATACCAGCAGTGGAGGTGGTGGGAAAGGAAGGGCTGCTCGGCAGAGCTGGAGCAGTGGGAGGAGGTACATCAGGGTGGGACGGAATAGGCCAGAATTGTGTATTGAGGTGTTCTGGATCGAGGATAATAGCAAATGCTCTAGATTGGGACTAATGTGGACATAGTGGAATCTGAGGTCTTGTCTACAATAATGTAGGTATATTCATGCATCATCTTGAACTGGAATAACAAAGAGGATTCTCAGCTTGGAAACTGGGCACACTGTCATAGCTGTGGAGAAGGCTGTTTTGTTCCTAACCTTCCAGTGGGATTTGAATCTTGGCACTGAGTGAAGAAAAGCTTATGCAATAACCAGTGGGTTTCCTAGCACCTTCTCTGTTGCTCCCCCTCTTGATTTATAACAGCTCCTGAGATCAGAGGTTCATTTATGATTGTTTTCTGTTCTTTGAGCAGCTCCCACCCCCTCACTCTGTCTGATCAAAAACCTCATGTTGTTTACTTACTGACATAGGTCAACGACAGCAGGAAAAAAGTGGTGACTAAAGCCAATTAATTGCTGCCAGAACGAAGCCTGCAGACTATATCTCAAAGTATGAGCTTGACAGTAAAGCCTTGGGCTCAGCAAAACAGTCCATACTGAAACAGAGATCTACCTTTTCCAGACTGTCCTGCCCTCTCTGTCTCCCCAACAGTGAAGTCCTGGTTCCAGCCAGTTTTCTTACAAATCCTCCAAGCGCTATCTGGGGCAGGAGCACAGCACAGGTTCACAGAAACCTCCTTAAACTGCTGCTGGAGACATCTGGTCACCGGAGGCCAGATCCTGCTGGGAACCTGTGCACCACGTCAGACCAAATTAAGTCTAGATCCCTAGTCATGCTTAAACATTGGTATTCATTGTCATCCTCTGTAGAGGACTGAGTTTTATTTTTCAGGTCATTACTTTCTTTTCCAGCTTTTATGTCATTGCTTGGGTTGATCTGTGGATGAGGTTGTCAGGGTGCTGGTGGTTTGGGTCAGACCTTGCTGTCCTGTGGGATCATGCCGTTTTCTCATCTCCTCACTGCTTTCTCTCTGTGTAGAGCATGCAGACAGCAGTACCTGGTGGTTCTGTTCCCGTTTCTTTCTGCTGTGAAAGCAAGCAGTCTTGGCTTGAAAGCGGAGCCTTGTATATTGCTGAAGGCTGTGCTCCCTTTATCCTCAGCATAGGTTAAAAGTGTTCTTCAACTGTTATGAACTGTTTATTCTACTAGAGGACTTGCTGGAAGAGCACTAAATGTTCAGACCTGTCTGGATTGTATGAGGCCAGAGCAAATTACTACTTTTGTGCTTTGTCCTGTGAAGCTGAGGTGCAATAAAACCTGATATTCATACCAACTTTCTTTAGAAAATGCTTTGAGTTCTACTTGTGAAAAGCAGCAAATAGGAGCCAGGTGGAATTGTGCCTTTTAAGAGTCTGTCTTCTTTCCTTCCTCGACAGTAGTAATGTAGCAGTTCCCTATCAGGTCCACTCGTAGCCCAGCAATAACTTGTGTTCTCTAGTTCTTACTCG
The DNA here is from genome assembly GCA_000699545.1 of Podiceps cristatus. Taxonomy (NCBI): domain Eukaryota; kingdom Metazoa; phylum Chordata; class Aves; order Podicipediformes; family Podicipedidae; genus Podiceps; species Podiceps cristatus. The sequence continues at coordinate 10,408 of KL274624.1, forward strand.
CCCTGTGATTTTCTTAGTTCAACACTGTACTTGGTTTTCTATCTCTTTGAGGATATTCAAGTGTTTTCTGGGACCTAAATATATTTTTAAGAGAGAGTTTTCTGATGGTGCTCGTCACAGGTATTTGCTGGCTCTGGAGAAGGGAGAATTGTATTATGTGAGTCAGGCTGTAAGCTGTCACTGATAATCTTTGTATCTTGCGTTATACTACCCGAAGCCCAGGACTGCATCTCACCTGAAGTTTTTGTCATTTATCCTGATTTTGGTTCCTCAGTAGAACAAACTTTTCATCGACCTCTTCAGGAAGCATTAAGCTAAATTTAGCTTACTCACCCAGATGAACTAATAGTCCTCTGTCTTATGGTCATGCTTGGAAGCGTTTTGAAGTACCATTGGCAGAAAGTACTCGTGCTGGTGATGAATGAGAATCCTCGTCCGTATCTGTAAAGTGTGTTTTAAATCCTGATTTGAGTGGAATTGGATTGTTAACATACCTTAGGCATATCCCTCAGTTCACAGGACTATGCTTTCCCTTAGATCTATAGATACTTAATGTTCTACACAGGTCTGTTACCCTGGAAGCACATAAGTAAGTACAGAAGTAAGGTGACAGAAGAGCCTTTTATATTAAAGGCCAAGCTTACTGAGATTTTGACTTGTTTCCTTTCCGAGTTGGACACTGTTGATGTTGCAGACTTGAGCTCTTTGGCACCTGGGCCGGTTGTGTTTTTCCACGGCAGGGGAGCTTTCCTTTTGCAGCTTTTCAGCTCAGCCAGTGTGGGATGAGCACACAGGTGTCACGGGTGCTTCAGGAGTCTTCAGACCTCTCTGGAGGTGTCTCATCTTCCCTTTTTGTCATCTGATGGTTTAAGCTTCCTTATTGATGAAAATGAAAAGCAACATCTGACAATGTATTTTCTGTTTTGTCCACTTGGCCACTTGCTGGTTGGAAGGAAGAATGAAGTCAGGAGTATTCCCAGGCAGCTGCCTAGGATGGAGGGAATATAGATGTTGTCCAGCCTTACCCTTGTTTGGTTTTGGTGGGCCTCAACACAACCGCACACAGAGGAAGATCCAAGACTATTACTCATTAATTTCTCATACTTTGGAGGTGTCTTCTGGTGAGGCAGCCTTGTATTGCTCTGAGAGTATTTGTTCTACCTTAAACCCTTACAAGAGGAAGATTGTGTAGTTTTGGCCTTTTTTTTTTGTTTTTAATTCTAGCTAGTGATTTCACAATTTTAATTTTCTGTAAATCTTTTGCAGCTGTGATTTCCTTGCTTTAATTTTTTCAATCTATTTTAATACTTCTCCTGCACAGCACTTGGTGAGGACAGGACACAAATAGATGATTACAGCCTGTTGGGTCTTCATAAAGCCTGGCCATTTTGCAATCTTTGGCTGTTTCCAGAGAACATGTTTATGGACTCTGTCAGTTACTGAAACATCTCCCGTTTCCTCTCCTTCTCCGTGGGGAAGCAGGGAGTGAACAATGCAGTAAAACAAACTCAAATGGGTATTAGAATTTCATGTGAAATGGTATTTTAAATGGTTCTGCACTTGATTCATCTAGGTTTTAAAGCAAAGAGGGTAGGGCAGGGGAAAATCTGTTAGTTAAAGTATTAAAACCTGCCAGGGCACAGCATTTCCTTTCACTTCCAAATTGCTTATCCAGTCTGAAACAATTGGAAATGGAAAGATGTTGTCTGTGCCCTCAGGCTCTCACTTAGAACTACCTTAACTTCTTGCTACCTCTGCTTGTGGGAAGGTTTTCCCAGCATGTTAAATGCATTGTATTTGTTCCCATAGACTTTAAATGCCTCTTTAAAACATAGACCTCTGTCATTTAGATGCTTTTTAATTTGACTAAGATGACAGCAAACACTGATCTCTGGTAGCTGAAACCTCTAAGCCATTACTAAAATGCTGACTTTTTCCTGATATGGTTCTATCCTATCCCCCTTCCCCAGCATGGTTCATCTTGTCTAAAAAAATCTTTAAAAATTTAGTAACTGTGAAAGCTATGCCAGAAGAGGATATGTCTTGGTAAAAGGATTTACCTGGCTTTTAGCTCACGCTCCCTTTTTACCCATCCTGACGTATGGGCTTGGAAGTATGAATTTGAGAATCGGGATTTGAAACGTGGAATTCTCTGGTTATATCTGAGGCAGTGGGCTCTGATTTACCTTAGCAAGACAACCAGCTCAGCTTAGTGCTGATAATTCTCTCTTCCCCACCCTGCGAAAGGGCTGACTAATTTCTCCCAAAGTGGCAACTCAGCATGAATGGTCCCCATAGGGTACCTGCCTAGAAGGACCGAGAGGGTGCAATGACTGGGAGAGGGCTTTGCTCTGCGGCTGCATTTGTTTGGGACCATTTGATCCTCAGGCCAGTTACCTGAAGGGTGGTAAGTGTCAGAGAGTGCCAGAATTGCACAAGTACTTCCTAAAGAAGGGGAAAAAAAAAATAAAAAAAAGGATTGAGGCTCGCAGGTTTTTATTTCATGCTGTATCTTCCTGTCTTACCCTTGCTTTAAGCCGTGCTATGCCTTGGAATACAAGGTTGGTCAAAGCGAAGAGCCATTGCGCCTGGCACTGTGCCTCCCATAGCACAGATTGTGCCGCTTGGGGAAGTGAAACGGGGCTTGTGTATGTACCCTGAGCGTCCCCCCAGAGCCAGAAGTGTAAGAGATGTTCTAAAGGGATGATTTCATCAGGGGCACCGTGTTCACCAGTGAACTCTTCTTCCTTGAACCCATCTCTTCCTTGCGCATATTGGCTTTTGTGTTATCTGGCCATCCCTCTCTCATATACGTGCGGGACACAATTATGCAGGTTTTTAAGTGGAGAACTTTGTACTTTCAGATCACTTTATTGCATGCCGCACTTTCACACACTGTGTGACAGTGAATAATTCTTCTTTAATCACCTTGGCCATAATAACTTCTCCCATAATCCCACAGTGAGCTGTTGCTTCTTGCAGTTGGACAGTTCTCATCTGTGCAGTTTTCCGGACCTTGGATCTCCCTTGGCCCCATCCGTGTGTTTCTTCCAATTGAATTCCAACCCATTTAGTAGCCTTGGGATGGTTTGATTGTGAGGTACTTGGCAACTGGGTATGTGCTGGATTTGTGCTTTGGGGTAATGAGATGTTCTCACCTCCCTGCCTGGTTACTCCTGTTCTCTCAGCTTTTTTTGAAAGCCCTGACCCTTTCGGAGAACAGCCCATGGTGACTCCAAAATCTCTTTCCTTAGTGGTAATAGCTCATTTAGAGCCTGTCATTCTTCATTCAGAATTTAAATTATTTTCCCCCAGTATGCATTAATTTCCATTTATTGACTTTGTATTTCACCTGCTATCTTATTACTCAGTCACTAGGCATTATAAGATCTTTAGGTGGAAATTGAGTTTATGAATCCTTGGCTCTAAGTGTGTTTTCTCCTCACCCAGCAAACTTTAGAGCCTTAGAAAACAGTATTCCTAATGTGTGCTTTAGTGTCACATGCTCCCTAGAATTGATGGAGCATCACTGTGCTAGGTGCAGTATAGAGAGCATGAGGAGGGTTCTTGTGCTGAAACTTCGAAAGGATCAAAAGCCAAATGCGAAGGCACTGCAGGTACCGTGCAGCAGGTTAAAGTAGCCAGCAAACATATCCAAAGCCCCAGAACATGGTGAGGGAATGAGTAACTCCATTAATTTCTGGAGACTTTAGGCGCATTGATTTGAGGCCATGATTGGAGCTGCTTTTGAGCTTGTTTGACACCTGTCATGCTGGTGGCCCTGCAGGGAGCTGAGACAGGCCCAGCGAGGCTAAGCCCTGTGGGGTGGCTGTAATGTTCCTTCGGAGTGACTGAGCAGCAAGAAATGCCTATGGGGTTGTGGAGAACTGGCCATGACCCCGTTTCTGACCCAAACAACGACCCACTCTGCATTATCAGTGGACTTCATTTCTCCAGGAGCTCTGGCTTTTCTTTTGGATGTTGATCTGGCAGCTGGGTTTCAGGGGCAAGTACAGGACTCCATCGGAGCCATGTGGTGCTCACTTGCTGAGTAATTTCTTATGTTTTTCTTGGGTCTGGTAGGCCAGGGAAGAAGTTTGTTGCTTCTGCCTTTACCATAGGCGCTTCCTTCACAGCCTGAAGAGACC
>KL274624.1:19696-44612 GCA_000699545.1 Podiceps cristatus
CTACAAACGAGAATGCTGATGTTTTCTATACACTCAAGGGACAAAAGATATATAGTCCGCTCTGTTCATGTTCACTCATATGCTGATGAATTTGGGCTCAGAATTACTGTGTGATGACAGAAAAGAAAACTCGTACCTTGCAGGCAGTATTAAGCAACAACTCTCAAAGTTTGTGAGAATAACAGAAGATGAATGACCTAGTAATTTTCCTCCGTTTTCTGTCTCCAATGGTTAGAGCATGGAGAGATGTCTCCTTTCAAGCAGCAAAGCAGCTAGTTTCATCAGCACTCTGACACATGAATTTTTTGCCCATAGTGAATCTGGAAAGTTCAAGTAGCATTTGGGAAAGTAAAACCTAACTGAATGTATTTCCTTCCTTTCTTTTCTCCCCTCCTCCGGCCTTCTCTCCTGCCTTACTGGGTTCCCTACTTAAGCAGATAATAAAAATATACCTATCTAAATGCTGTTTGTTCTAATTTTTTTTTTTTACTTTTAAGATTAGTGGATGATCTTGTAGCCATCTACAACTCTGAATCATGACTGCTGGGTTCTTCAAGCCCCCTTGTCATTTGCTGCACCAAGATAAACATTTCCCAAGCAGAAGGCATTAATGAGTGAAGATTCATTATGGAATTAAGATTTGACAGGCTTATGTCAAAATGGAATAGTACCTTCCATGAAATTTTTGTTGCTGCCATGAAATTTTTTATTTCAATTAAAACTAAAAGGAAGTGTTTCAACTTGAAACTACAAGAAGTGATTTCCTAGTTTTGACTTATCAAAAACTTGTTCCTGCAACTTCTGTTGCCCCTTTTTGGGAAGTAACATGACAGAGAAGACAAAAGAAAATGATGAATGAGAAGCAGAGATGAGGTAATCCCCCCCCCCCCCTGTTTTTTTTTTTTTTTTTTTTTTTTTTTTTTTTTTTTTTTTAAGATTACTTCAGGAAAATTGAAATTATGTTGCTGTAACTGATGTTTTGTAGACTAAGATCTGCTTGCTCTCTGAGCACCAGATAGGCTTTTGAACACAGTGTATCCACCAGATCCTTATAAGTAGCGGTATCCGGTACCACCAAATACCCGGTAGGAATGTTAAAACCTGAAGGGTGATGCCCAGCGGTCGTGCGAAGTGCGGTGCAGCATGGGTGCAGATCCGCTGCAGGCTTCTGTCCCTGTGCTTTGCACCCTTGAGCACCCTTGTCACTGAGGACGCTTACATGCTGCCTCGCAGGCTGGCGGCCCAAAGCTCAAGCGAGCCGTTTGGAGGGAACTGGGTGACTTTTCTCAGCGTGTGGATGGAAGGATTCCTGCCAAGCACCTGGCACTTGCATCATCTGGGCACCAGCCAGAGCAGTAAAGTTCAGATCCAGGTTTTTGGTTCAGCCCCGTTCACTAATATAGGTGGTGACTGGTGACGTTCCAAGTAAAAATTGCACAGCAGAGTTCACTTGAAATAATTTATGACTTGGGAAGAAAAATCTGTGCTAAGAATAACTTCTAATTACATCAGATCAGTAAATTATTCTACAGATTCATGCCCAGGACAAGTCTTGGGTATAGAGGATGCGCGTTACCTTCAGTATGTCCACACTTAAAGTCATTAGTTTGTGTATTGTTCTCATTGAGTTCACAGAAGAAATCTCTGTATTTAGCTCCTTCAATGGACAAATAACAGATGAGTGCAGTAACACTTGTGTAGTCTTAAACTACCTTTATATTTCCTGCAGTACCTCTCTGCGAAGCGCTGCAGACTCTTTGCCTGTTGGCAGTCACGCTGGGATGGGAAACCAGCATCGTTCTCATTCATCAGGTGGATCGGCTTAATGAGGGAGCTGCACTGGGATGGACTCCGGCTTTTTCATCTCCCTTATATATTCCCTTCAGTAAGCTGAGCTTTCCACTCCGCTCCAGCATGTAACATGCCTTAGTTTCTTCATGTGGTGTATTTTCTTACTACTACTTCAGGGTAGTTTTGGCTTCTCTCTTCAGATTTGGCAAGAATTTATTTCTATACATAAGTCAAGATAAAACAGTTTTCCTACAGAATCTTCCAAAATACAATGGTGGAAGTCTGTTGAAAGGGGAAGAATAAACCAGCCAAGTTGCATGTTGCTTTCTAATTGTTTTTTTGGTTGTGGATTGTTTTGGGGTTTTTTGGTTTTTTTTTTAGGAAGTATTAAAAAATGCTATCATGACCAATGAAGGAAAGATATGTTTTAGTATCCCAAGTAATGGTTTTAGAAAGCAATACTGCAAATGCTGTGCTAAATTAAAGCATCATGGCTTAGGCTTTGCTAGTCATACAAAACAAACTCCAAGTATGTGTTTATAGAACCAAAAAAATATATCTCCTGTGGTTACGTTGCAGGATAACTCTTGAATATTGTAGCTTTGTTTAATCTGCAGCTTGGGAAGTCTGGCCTGACCAAGTCTGACTCCAGAAAAATAAAAATCATATCAGAATTACTAGTTGGTATTGTTTCAAGCTACTGCTGATCTTTCATTTGCAGCAGTAATTTGATTTGCATGGGCTCTCGTAGTCCAGACCACATAGAACTGTTCTGATGAAGACTTGAACGGCAGTTTGATACTGGTTTAATGAAGGGCAATATGGCAAGACACCCAGCAGACACTTTTTCAGTAATCCTTGTTTATTTTTGCCAAGTGTCCTGGCTTTATCAGTAAGCTGTACTTAAGATCAGTATCTTCTTCAGCACATCCACATCTATTAATTTTTGTATATTGTAGGTCATCCTTTTTGTGTTTTGTATTCATTTCTGTTCCTTCAGGGTACTGATCTTTTTTTCTATTCTTCTGCTCCCAGTTGTCTCAAAGTCTAAATAAGGGCTTAGATAACTTCCACAGTTACACAAAAGTAGCAAGGAGAGAGGTTGACTAAAGGTCCTCCCTTTTAACTTTACACAATGTAATCTGTAGCTTAAACTGTCATCCTTATTATTATGGATTAGACAAGACCATCATGATTATTGCGTTGGAAGTTTTGGCATAGCACAGGCTGTAGGACTTCCCTGAATTTATGTCTGTTCATGAATACTTGTTTTCCTTGGCCACAAATCTGTTAGTTTTGTTCTGTGTTGTTTTTGAAAATGATTAACTTTCTGTAATGAACCAAACTCTGCTATCACAGTGGCTCTTTAGGCAGTCCCTGATTGTATTTGCTAATGTCTCTGTCCCAGACCTGAGCACAACTAATGACTGGAAGGAATGTTGCTGCTGTCCTTTGACCCTTTCTAACAGTGCTGTGACATATTTAGTGTTTCCCTTGGTAGGGATGGTAGCGTGGAGTTTGTTTTAGCAGCTCATACAAACAATAATGCTTGTCTAACAGGGTAGCAGCCTTCAAATGTCAGGCTGCAGAATTAAGTTACTGTAAGGAAGGTGAACCCACCACTTTCTGATCTGAGTGTTGCGTGGAAAGTCAACTGACATATATTGCAAGGGTCTTTTTTTTTGTATTTGGAGTTCAGCTAAGCTGTGTTTTATCAGTCTCACCAAAAAGATGGCAAAGTGTTTTGGCTAACAAACAAATATGCTGTTTAGAAAACACCAGCCATTTCACTGTTTGCAATTTTCACTGCCATTTGACTATACAGTCTTGTAATTAGATGGTGTAAAGTACTTAACATGTTACACAAATATGTCAAAATGCATTAACAGCACAAGTGTTCTTTACTGCTTTCCTAAATACATTTCACAATATGTCGTACTAGAATCCACCTCTTGTCATTATTTATAAACTGCAAAGAAGTTAAGATCACCAAGAATTAGGTGATTAGCATGAGACTGTTTTTCTGTACTAAGAATATGTATTATCATGATAATGTACAGAGCAAAGCATACAAATCCCTTCTCCTCTAAAACTCAACAGACAGCCTGGAATAAAACTCAACAGACAGCCTGGAATAAAACCCAACAAATTATGTTTTTCATATTCACTCAGATCAACTTGCTGCTGCAGCTTCTTGATTCCATTCAGTTCAACTGCTTCTTTGCAAACTTTTGGGTTACCTCCAGACTTTGCATTTGAATGCCTTTTAGGCATTATGTTGCTTTTGAATGGCATTTGGCCATGGTTTCTGACATGTGGGGAGGCCAGCCGCCCACCTGCTTCTGGGAGGGACCTTTTCCATGGAACAAGCAGTTTTGCAACACTCTACCCTGCCAAGGCAACAATTAACTAAGTAGTTTCCTTATAAATGAAAAGATAAAACTTGTGGCTTCCTTAAAGGCCATTGCCTGTGCTGAATTTTCAGATGACCCATAGCAAGATTCCCACAAACATGTGCTTTGTGTGTGACCCAGAACCCATGGAAGGCGCATTTATTCCAGTATTACCTCCCTCGTGATCTAGATGGGCCTGGAGACCAGGTCTCTTGAGGAGACCCTTCTGGTGCAGCCCTGCAAGTGTGGCCAACCAGTTTGCTCTCCTGCCTGCTTTCTTCTCTCGCGGAGACCTGAGTGCTGTTTGCAAACTGAAATGATGCTGTTGCTGCATCCTACACATGCTTTCCTGCTCTGTGCAAGCTTGGGTATTACTTCCATACACAGCGTAAGCTTTGCAGTTTAAAAGATCTAATCTAATAATAGATTGGTCTACATTTGCTGCGTTGCCAGAAAAAGACATATGTTGTCAGGCAGTTGAAGTCAGCAACAGTGCTGAAGTGGAAATGTGCTGAAACACGAAGAAGGCAGAAATCCAGAAGAATCTATCTAAGGTTTGGCTATTAGGAGACTAAAAATACTGTCTTCTTACATATATGCTTTCCACATGTACTTAGAGAAATACTGTTTGCCTGATGTCTCAAAATGATTAAAGGGCAATACTTTTCCTTTCTTGGCTTTAGTGAGATAACAGAAGATGCTGTTGGCATTCAGCTTATCAAGAACTGGTGTAAGAGGAAAGAGAAATGATTGCAAAAACTTGAATGGAAGAGGCATGTGTAGTAGAGTGCAGGAGAAAAATATGACGCTGAATTCCTTCTGTCGTTGGTGATTCAACACGTAATTTTTTGAGTTGCACTCATGGTGGAAGTAGATCTTTACATATCTACACTGAGGCACGGGTTTTAGGGTGAGGACTTGAGTTTTGGCAGCATGTGACGGTAAAAAAAAATTTTTGTGCTGTATTTTCTCACACAATGTTTGCAATTCCAATCTTTCATCTTTAGATTTTTCCTGGGAAAAGGAATGCATCGTTGACTTGAACAAAGTGAATGTATACCACAAGAACCACTGGTCTTCTCTGTGTTGGGGAAGACTTTGCTTTTATTCAGATGGCTCTATGCTGCTGACCTTTTACAGAATTGAAGTGAGGTGGGGACTGGGCTTTGAGATGGTATATGAAGATGTGAGGTTTTGACATGCCTTCTGAGCCAGCCGTTATGGGATTTCATCTGTCAATATCCCTTAAATATCATCACTTTTAGATGTGTGCTAAGAAAATGGCATCTGTCGCAATCATACTTTTTCTGCTGGGGTCAGTGTGTGCACATGGATGTCTGTTACTGTTCTAGAGAAGATTTCCTCCATAAATGCCACTGCAGATCATGAAATATTTTTTTTTTTTTTTTAATATTAACATTTTCTCCTTTAAGACCAGTAGCTTCTGGTGGCTCAGTCAGGTAGTAGTAGCAAAGAATTTTATTTCAGTGACTTCAGGGAATTCATCCACTACATGATAAATACTTACACCTCCTGGGACCCAGCTGCAGCACATCCCAGAAGTCTTTTTTACCCAGCTTGGATCACCCCTCGCACAGGTAGCATCCTTGTGCGGTTAAAAAGTGAGAGTAAAACATTTGGACTGCTGCTGTTTTCTGCTTCTCTTGGCACTATTCCTGGAGAGAGTTGAGTTAGTAAATGTGGCTGTCACAGTAGCTATTACCAATGACACAAAATAATTAAGTTGTGGTTTCTGTTGTGGTGGGGCCATTTCTGTATTTTGTAGTGGCATGACTGTGCTAGGAGGGAGAGTGTCATGCTTGACTGTTGTGACAGATACTTCCAGGAAAACAGGAGGAGTCTCTAAAGGCAGATTGTCTAATAGTTTCCATTTACATAAAATCCTGTTGGTTACACGGCAGATCGCTAATAGAGCTGCATGTTGTTTCTTCTAGTTTTTCTGATGAGGTGAGGGGGAGGGCAGCAGCCATCTCATTTTTCTCCCTGTTGTTTTTGGAGGGGATTGCTGCAATCTTTGTTCTTTGCAGCCAGTCAAAAGAATGCTCAAGCCAGTTTTCAGTCTGATTCACTAATCAAGCGAATACTTCCATTTTTTTCATGTCTTGAGCCACCAGCGTGGGATCCCTGACTTTCAGAAGTCACGAAGACTTTGGGACACAGATGCTCAGCAATGCTGAGATGCCTGGTAGTCCCTGTTTGCTGAGTCATGCTCCATGCAGGAATTACACTATGAACACACTGTGAAATCTGGGGAGTCTTCATTTCCCAATATTTAAAATATATTCTGTAGGTGGCCTCAGATAAATCTGGAATCCTTCTCTTTGGTCCTTATAGACACAAGCTCTTCCTTTTGCACCCAATTTAGCTTCCTAGAGGGAAAAATTTCTCTTGTGGCGTGGGTGGCAAACACTTTCCATGTGCTCTGGGATGTTCTGGAGGGGCCAGGAGCCCTGCGTGGGCCAGGGGAGCCGCCCAGCGCTGTGATGCTGCTCGACAAGTGCATGTTCTACTGAAGGTGAACATGAGCTTCCAAAATATTGTGCAAACCTCCCTGCTGTTGCTGGGGACCAACTGGATAGAAGCTGGAGAAAGTTGGTTTTCTGTTTTAATAGATGTTGCTATACATATATTGGTGTGTCAGGAGGAAAAAAATCTTTTCAACTATATGTGGTGTTAAACCTTAAGGCTGAGGCTTTTTTTGTTTGCGTGTCTACCGTGGAAGAATCCCATGTCACATTTGTTTTGCATCTCATGTTAGAGGTGACATTGCGCTCAGTGCTGAATGAGATGGAGAGGCTGTGCTGCACGTGGCCTGCAGTGCCAACAGACGAGCGCGGAGCAGGACAGAGGCAATAGGAGACTGAGGGGGGCGGAAACTTGACCTTGTGTTCATGTGCTCGATGGCCGCTACCACTTCTCTCTTCATCTGGAGCTCCCCAGGGAGCAGAGGCATCTACTGAGGGAAGGGGCAAGGACCAGCAAAGGCAATTGGGATGCTCTCTGCTGGTGGGAAGAGCCTCTGAAGCAGCAAGAAGAGATGCTGGGGCTTGGTTGAGAGATTTGATGTCAAACCTTGACAAGACAAGAAACTTTAGTGGGCAAATAGGGAAGATGGGTGCATGTGTGAACCATGGGAAGGCTTTTGGAGGGTGTTGGAGTGATCTGTCGGTGCGCAAAGCCTTTTGCTCTGTGTCAGTGCAATACAGCAGGTCCTGAGCTGTGACAGAAAGCCTTAAGGGATATGGTAATTAAGAAAAGTAACTAAGAACTAAGTCATAAAAATAATAAGTGTTTTACCAGCTCCGTTGTGCATAGGCAGGCGGCAGGGAATGTGGGTCACGCAGTGTGAGCGGCTGAGCCAGGAATAAAAACCAGGTCTGTTAATGCCTCAGGCCTCTCCATAAACACCAGACCGTGACTTTCCTCTGGCACACCTCGGGTGGGAAAGAACCTCCAGTTTAGGTGGAACACCAGGCTCTGCTCAGTCCAGCAGCTAATCGTGTTCTCCTGCCGTTTGCCTTTGCCAGGTGCAAGTTTTTCAGCCTCACCGAAACCCCAGAGGACTACACCATCATTGTGGATGAAGAGGGCTTCCTAGGTAAGTGCCGGCGTGTGCCGCCTGCGTATCCAACCTGGGGGTGGAGGAGGAAAGCGTGTCATCTCTCACTGAGATTATAAACCAAAGCGTTTGTAAAACAGGTCTGTTTGTCAGTGCCAGTAGTATGGCTATGAAAGGTGCTTTGATCACTTAAGCACACCGTCTCTGCTGCTGTGCTGTACAAGGTATTTCACACATGGAATATGAATATATTTTAATGCTGGGAGAAGAGCACATGCAAGTCTTAAAGAGCAGCTTTAGCATATTTGAAAAAGCAAAACCATCTGCATATCATTGTATTAAAACGAACTGGCCTTTGTCCCCAAACCCCCACAAGCACACCGCAGCTTGTGTCTCCAGCTTGTTCATCCAACCTCTCCCTGCAAAAGGAGCACTGGGAGATGAGTAGTTCGTGTCATCTCCACAACCATCACAGTGCTGCGGAGTTGTGAAGCAGCTCCTCTGGCTCATCGCTGAAAGTTGTGATTTATCCTCCTTTCTTACACCCAGCTCTCTCCATACTGCCTGTGCCATCTTTGCCCGCACTGGCTGAAGGTCTCTCAGCCCGTGTCAAAGGTGGAGTCAGCTGTGTGTCAGAGGAGGCCTGTGCTTGGGAGCTGCAGACGCTTGGCTTCGGGCGAGTGCTGATGGAGAGAATGGTTTGGCTTTGTGGATGGAAATAGTTTGTAATAACATTTATCATGTGGGGAGGTTTTGTTTGTAGCAGTGTTACTGAGGTGGTGGAATGAGGAAGTGTTGTGCAGCTATTATTGTTTTTATTCAGTTGCTGCTTTCTGTGGTTGGAATTAAAAGTCTACGCATTTTACCGGTTTGGAGAAAATTCATTAAAGTATGAAAAAAGGGGATTTCATTCCTGAATAGGAATTAACTATCAAGTAGCTACTTGTGACATTGTAATATTGAATAGGTTTGTAATATCCAAACCCTAAGGAGAAAATTAGAAACTATACCATCTTTCTTTAGTGCAAAGGTTAACAATCAGTAGCATTGCTGAATTATTTCCTTTTCTGTTTCAGGAGTGCACATAAACATATAATACAATAAATTATTACATTTTAGAACACTACAGTGGTGGCTAAACATTTTCATAAAATAATCGCTAGGTTGAGAATAGACGAATGGATCTTTATAGCTATTGCTGTTTGTAATTTGGGAGTTGTGGGGTTTGATTGAAAGTGTATGTCACGTGTTCTGCTTTTGCTCCCAAAAGAGGAGGTGACATAACAACTCTACTGCCAGAATGTCCCTTGTTGTGTTTATTCAGGGGACACATGCATGAAAATTTTATTACTACTATCGTTAGTATCAGCTTTTTTGTTATGGGTGACAGCTGGGGGAAATCAATTCAAATTTGGTTTCACCACAATAGTAGGATGCAAAGCCCCCCTCTGAGAGCTTTGTTTTAAGAGAGAAGTCACCAAAGGAGGAGAAAGGGCCACAGCACATGGAACAGCAAGAAATCCGGAGATTCCCGTTCTTAGGAGGCAGTCTGCGTCACTGGACCGCGCTGTCCTGCAGATTTGCCATGCTAGGGGCGCGCTCCTCTCCAGCGTCACATCTGTGTCTGCGACACCCGTGGTGCTCGTTTCTCTGCCCAGTTGGCACAAGGCAGATTCCTCAATTCAGTCACTGGTGCCAAGTTTGGATTGCAACCACTCCTGTACAGCCTCTAGCAGCCGCCCTGCTGTTTATCTCTCTGGAAATTATTCCAGCTTGAAACAAAGGTAAGCTCAAGCAGCAGTTTGCTCATCAGTAGCAGGGGATTGTGTTGTGCTGTGTGTGCCACTGGCTGTACTTGGAGGAAGTCCCAGGCCTAGCCAGACCCGTGTCCTCGAGGAGCTGCATGTCCCACTGGTGCCCCAGGTTATCTCTGTGAACCAGACAGTGCTGCTGCGCTTCAAAGCAGAGCCCTCTCTGCTTGCACCCTCTTGACTTTGGCTGTCACAGGCACATGAGTTTACTGCTGGTAGTTACAGTACCCATGAGGCTTCCATTGGGCTATGGTTTTGGCAGCATATGCCACCCCTTTTTTTCAAATACACTGTGCAGTTGGGGTGTTAAAGCAGGGCTTTGCAGGAGAAAATCTCCCCTTCCAGGCAACGCAGGGGAAGGAAGGAGCACCCTAAGGCCATCCTCTACTACTGCATGGTGTGGAAGCCAGGTGCAAAACCCAGCAGGGGTAGTAGTGTCACGGAGATGGAAATTTCATCACCTTTTCTTTGCTTTTTGCTAGTAAGCGATGATCTGCTGGCAAGACATGTATGCTCTGCATCCTGCTAACTCTCCTAACACAACCTCCCCGCCCTTTAGGCTTGTGTCCAGACCATGCTCTTCTTTCTCAATTGTCACAACCACATCCAAAGCTTCCTCTTGGGGTTAGCCCTGTCCACAGGCTCCACTGTTGCTCCATCCATGTTCCTTACTTCCATATGCTGTAAGTTTTTCACAGTCTGGAGGAATTCAGGATCTACCATTGAGGATGCCTGGTAACAGTGAAAGGGCTCTGCTTCACTCCCCGCTTCCCCTCACAGTCTGGCTATAAATGTCTTGGGAGAAGGAATGTCGCTTGGCCTTTGTATAGCATGTAATCAGCCCACGGGTTTGAAGGGGATCAAAATCTGTAAGAATTGCAGCATCCCACCTTCTTGCAAAACAGCACCAGTCATGTCTGCCTCAAGCGCAACAGCTGCTTCTTGATCTGACTAGCAAAGTGTCAGGTTCAGCTCAAGAATCCCAGGGTAGATCTGCACCTTTGGTGAGCAGATTAGGTGGTGTCAAGTCCAGCAGCAAGTGACTTTTTTTTTCCCTCTCCAGGTAACTTTTGTTCTTGCAGTGCTTAACAAACTCGATGAAAGTTTCTGAAGCACGGGCTTTTCTGTGTGGAAAATTAGGAGATTTCCTTCTCAGGCACCTGTGAATTTTTGCTGCAGCAGCAGTGAGAAGATTGTCCTGTTAGCTGGCATCTCTCAGCTAGCCAGGCCCCTTCTCCTGCATATCGCTAACAGCACTGAAGGGAAAAGAATAGGCTGGAGAAATACCGGCACTCTCAGCAATCCTTGAGGTTAACACTGCAAACATACTGACATGCAGTAATCATTCTTAACTGTGCTCTCAAAAAATAATCCTCGGGCTTGTTTCCCTGAGAGTAGCAAGTGAGTTGGGCTGGTAAAGAAGTCATTATTTCCTCTCCCCAGAAAACGTCCGCAGTGCAAAGCCATAACCTGCTTAAGCATTCATCGTGCTGGAAGGGAACGGCTACAGCCTAATTCTTTGCTTTAATTCCCCAACGGTGAGGTGAGGATTATATCTGCATAGAACCTTGTTTGTTCCAGTGGCCGTTTCTTGAGCTTTGGTCTGTTAATGAGGAAGAATTTTATTCAGCGAATAACACAGGGAGACAGTGCACAGAAAGCGCTTTTCCTGGCTGATACTGAGATGAATTAGCAGAAGGAGTTTGGCCATGGGCCCCCCTGCATGAAGACAAGTGTCTCAGCTACTGGTGTGCTTGGACAGCCACGTAAAATCCGTGCATTTATCACCAGCTGTGGAGCCAGCACGTGGCAGAGAAGTTGAACAGCTACTGCTCCCTGAAATACAGGAGTGTTTGTTTGGGTTTGGTTTGCTTTTCTCCCAGGGTTCGGCTGAAAGCAGGAGCTGCCTGTGCGTGGCACAGGTATGCCGTAGCCCCCACGCTCTCTGCATAGTCTGTCTCTTTCTCAGCAAGGACAGACTCCCTCCGTCTCTGGGCAGCTGCACCCACAGAGCTTTTGGCCTGTGGGCTCACTGGTCCCAGTAGTCTCCGTTCATCAAAGGTTTTAGCTGTCACACACTGAAAGGAAAGCACATGCCGGCACACCTGGAGATAGCCACGCTCTCAGAAACCCTGTATAAGTGCACTGGCAAGCAGTTGCTGACATTGCAATCCTGTCCTGGAGATGCCATCTGAATAAAATAATAGGGTTTGGGGGTAGCCACGTTCCTCCAGTGGCCCCCCAACAGCTGTCACATCACAGCTTCTGTACCATCTAGCCAGAGCGGCTTTTATTGAAGGTAAAGGGGCAGTTTGGGTGTTTGGTTTGTTTTGATTGTTCCTTTTCTGTTCCTGGTTTCTCCAGCTGGTTTGTCTGCGGGTCCTATTCGTCCTTTTTTTTTCTTGGGAGTCCACTACCAGGTTTAGCGGTAGCTCTGCTTGGGTAGCTTTCAATGAAATCTCATCGCCCAACTAACAGGACAAGAGGAAATGGCCTCAAATTGCACCAGGGGAGGTTTAGATTGGATATCAGGAAATATTTCTTCACCGAAAGGGCTGTCAGGCCCTGGCACAGGCTGCCCAGGGCAGTGGTGGCGTCACCATCCCTGGAGGGACTGAAAAGATGGGTAGATGTGGCGCTCAGGGATGTGGTTTAGTGGTGGATTGGGCAGTTCTGGGTTAACGGTTGGACTCAATGATCCTAAAGGTCTCTTCCAAGCTAAACAATTCTATGTTTCTATGAAGTGTCATCCATCTAGCCTCTCATTTTACATCTCTAATTGCACAGCACAGTGTGAAATGAAGAACTAACACCCTTCCTCAACCACCTTTATTCTCTACAAGCCTAGTGAAGCAACAGCCCATCCTGTGTCATCTATATGAGTTGATCCAATTGCACGGAGGTGAGAGATGGTACAGTTTACCCTCAGCTATTTCTCTGTTTCATTCTCTTGCATCCACTTGAAACAAAGCCAAACTGTTTGATAAGGACCTTCCCAGAAACACCACTGCTGGGGCCTGGCTACATGCTAAGGAAAAGCAGCTCCTCTGCACTGTCATTCCTATGGCAAAAGAGCCTCTTTGCACCTGGAAGGCCACAAGTTCTACTTTTTGAGTTTTTGCCCTATTTACGATAGGAGTCTCCATTTTTGAGACCTGTTACAGGGCAGTGAGTGGAGTTTGAAGGCTGCTTTCTCCATTGGGGGGGACAACACTTAGCCTGTTGCTGCCCAGACCTAGTCTCCTCTGTGACCTTGGCAGCTGTTGATCTGCTCCGCGAACATCTGCATAAATGGAGTCTGTGACAGTCTGTCACCCAGGTGAAGCTGTCCTGAAAATGGAATATTGTAAAGCAACGTGTTTCTACCATTTTCCAGGTGAGATCACTGCCTTCTCAGCCTTGGTGGTGTCCCTTGCCCTGCAATCGTTCTCTGTAGGCAGCAAACTTAAAAGGTGTCAGAGAAGGGGAGAAGAAATCAAATGCTGGGGTCAAGGGAGGCATGAAGCCTTGTGATATCCAAGTTGGTAAACATGCATATTCTAGTTTCAGGGAAATAAGAGGTAAGGGGAACACGTCACCTTCATGTACTCCGGTGGTCGTTCTTCCAGAACTGGCAAGCCCATTTCATACAGGTCACTGCAGTCAGCAGACCTTAGATCCCGACCGACCTCTTCTGGCTTGGAACCGGAGAGGAAGGACAATTTGATTTCAGTTCTGAAGCAGCAGTGGGAAACATCTCCTCCTCTGGTGCAGATCCCCTGTGTGAACATAGAATAAGACTCTCGGTCTCCCCACACTGAGATTCATCTGCAAGATGGAGGTGACAGTCCTTCCTTTAAGCTTCTTTGGCTGCCTGATGTGGCCAGTAACTTCTCTAAAGCCAGAAATCCATGCGTTTACAGTTTTTAGTATGAGGAGGCTCCTAATCTCAGTTTATACCTCACAATAAATTGCCCGGTACATTAAGAATAATGGAACTATTTGAAAAATCTCAAACTAGTTAGAGTGGCAGAGAGATTTTGTCAGAATTCATAAAATGTTTGCCTCATTCTAATAAAAAGAAAGGATAAAAAGGAAAAAAAAAGCCTTCTTGCTGGCAGCATTTTGTTTTGATAACCATCACCCTCAGACAACCTGTTCCCTATCTGACCTTGAATTCAGGACCATCATATGCTTTAGTACCACAGTGAGTCCTTTTTTCAATAACATCAAAATGTTAAATTGCTTTCAGTGTCCTCTCTCTCATCCTGTATATAAAATGGGCAAGAAATCAGCTTATAAATAAGTGCAAGCACAGAACCCATCGAGCTGGGAGCAGTCTGTAACTTTATTTAAAGATACAGAAGGAAGCAAGCTCATAGATGCGTCTATGTTGTTGAGTATTTCTTCTATAACTATTTCTGCTTTAATTTGTTATTGCCCAGTGACTAGACCTTTGTATCTCAGGCACAGTGGCTTAATTTGCTTGTGACATTTATAGCGCTGAATTCCTTCCCCTGGACTCCAGGAGAGCCTGCTGGTTGCTAGGCGGAAGATGTTTTTCTCTCTTAAACATGTGCACAATCACTCTCTTTTGAATCTCTGTATTGGCCAGACTACGCCGTGTCTGTGGTTTTCAGGTTTTTAAGTAATGTGGTATTAATGACCTAAATTCAAATTAAAAACATGAGGATTTGACTACTGACTAATTAGAAATACGTGCTTGGTTGGGAAGGTTTTTCCTGCAATGCATGTACGCTGATACAGATCAATAAACATGTTGGAGGGCTATGATTACATGGGATTTCTGCCCTCTCCCAAGAGGCGGTAGGGTTTGGCTTTTGGGGAAAGCAGGGGAAGGATGAGAAATATGTAATATTCCAAGGTCTGGGTTGTGTCACCTGAGGAAAGGAGTATTTTAGCATCTCCTCAGAGCTCATATGTGAGTGGGTTTGCAAATCTTGATAGCACATATTATTCCTTATGTTTGTAACCTGCCACACAAAATCTTTTGGTCCGGTTTCTCTGCTTGCTCCTATTTAAAGAAATACTGCATAAATAATACATATTTTTCACTGTTTCCTCCAGCAGATGGGTGTGTATCAATATCTATTTTTGTTTCACAGCCTGTGGTGAGAAAGCCCAGACATCTCTTCCTGAACCACTTGACTGGCCATGATTTCCTCCTCTTAATTTATTACGTCTTGGCTGCTTCCTAGTGCTTTCCAAAGTCTGAGATAGATGAGCAGATAGATACCATGGCTTACTCTTATCAACCCGCTCTCATAAATGCAGGACCTAAAAAAGCTTTTCTGTCTGAAATGATGGAATGCTTCACTGAAATTTTAAGGTTGGTCTCTCAAACCAAGATGCAGCCCTGCTTATTTGTTTCACTAGAGAGCATTTGACCGTCTCCTTTCTGTTCCACTGGTGCATTTCTGGTTTGTTTGTTTGTGGGTTTTTTGGTTGGTTTGTTTGTTGTTGTTGTTGTTGTTGGGTGTTTTTTTCCTTAAGGTAGGGTTAAGGGGAGTTGGTGGTGTTTACTGTTTGCCTGTATCTGGAGCTACCCGCAGCTTGCCAGCTTGGTGGAGACGCGCCAGGGTAGCTAACTGCACCCCATGGCAAGGAAGGGACAAGGCTGAATACACCCTGTAAGGCCTTTTGAAGCATTTGTGTATTTTATATGCTCATAGGACTGTACTTTTTGATCTTTCCCTGTTTTTTAAATGAATTTTATATGGAACACCCTGTGAGAGATGAGGAAGTGCTGTCACCTCCTGTCACAAGTTGAGAACTGAAGCACAGGGAGAGCTGAGGGATCAGCGACCCAGCGGAGGGATGAACCCCTTTTCCCAAGGCTGAAATCAGTCAACCCTTAGTTCCCAAACTTTGCTAGTTGTGAACCTACTTTAGGTTTCAAGACGCACTTTTCTCAAGTTTGTGACCTGATGAGGAAGTGGGTTTCCTCCATCTTGGCATTTCATAAATTAGTCTAGAAATGGTGAGACTACAGTAACCTTCCAAAAAAACGGCCTGTCATCACCTGCAAATGGAGAAAACATTTCTTTCCTGGTCAGCCCTTGCAAAATGCCAGCACACAGCACTCCCCAGAGCTGGTCTCTGAGCAGATTTACCAGATTTTCTCTTCAGGGACGGAGATTGAGGCCTCCATGCCTCGGGTTTCCCAAGGCTCAGCAGTCATTTCTCAAGGTGAGAATATTTCTGTCCCTGGCAGTCTTGGAGGATCCTCCTGGTCAAGTGAAGAGGGAAAGCCAAACAAACTCACATCCTGTCTGTACCTAGACAGAGGCTCTCAGGAAGAGGTGGCCAGTTTTGTGCCCCAAAACTTCACCAACTTTATTTTCTCCTGGTGCAGTGATCGGTCCTCCAGCTTTCTGTCAGCCTTGGTACAAAGTCTCCAGAGCTAATGATGGATCAAGGGTAGCTCTCATAATCCTACTGCAATGTGTCTAGGTGTTTGGTTTTCACTAGAATCAGCTGAATTCCTTGTGTCTAACTCTGGAAATGCGGAGTGATGCATGTGCTTGGCTCCAGGGTAACAGTTCTCTTTTGAGGGGAATAAGGGGAGGCTTGATGCTTTGAGCTAATTCTTGTGCAGCTAAAAGAAAGAGGGGATGTTCTTTCCTTTTTGTGTAGCATTGAGCTGATGGCAACACACAGGCCAACCATCATCTTCATGCTTTTGGCCTAACAGTCCCAGAAAGTCTGTTCTGGGTTCGTGGAAGGGCTGCCTGTTGGGCAAATGAGCCTTTCTCAAGTGAACAGCTTTGCTGCTGCAATTGCAGGGTGCAGGGACAGGGAGGCAGAGCAGCGTGATGAAGTTCCCAGGTCGTCTGCAGGCTTTTCTGTTTGACCTTGCACAAGTCTCTCACTGTGTCTCAGTTTCCTCATCTGAAAAATAGGGATAATCCTATTAAATCACCTCATAACAGGCCTTACAAAGATTAATCAGTAAACACGTGGAAATGCTTTGATAATGTAACAGGCAAGGGCCATGATAAATAATAATTGAGGTAGCTTTTGTCCCACAGGACTCACTTTCACAATGGATAGACTTGCAGATCTACTTAATAAATCATCTCTATAGTGGAACAGATTGGAGATTATGGTGGAAAAAAATACCCTTTTATGAAAAAAATGCATAATCTTTTTAAAATCTCATATTTTAGTATTTAATCTTGCACAGGATTATGTCTCACACCCTCAAGGTTACAGTCATACAACAGTTAGGAATTTAGTGACTCCATCTTCAAGTCTTGTTTGAAATGTAATTATTTGCTATGCTCTGTCAGTCCGGTGAAATATTGTCTGAAAGGCGATTTAAAAAAAAAAAAAAAAAAAAAAAGGAAGAAGAAAAAATGTCCTTGTGCTATTTTGTTTGAAAATACAGAAGGAATTGGAAATGTGAGTCCAACTGCATCGGTTTCTTTTTTTGATCTTCTTTTGTTTCTGTGAAACATGCTGTCTGCGTCCCCTTGCCAGCAGTAACCTGAGCCATCAGCGTTGCCTTCAACTGTCTGGGCTAGGCCCTCCCCACCCCCTGGCTTGCAGATGCTGCAAGCAAAGCCTTGGCCAAGAGTTTTTGAAACACAGGGAAAGTTTTGTCAGGAAGTGAGAAATCTGCTGATGTCTGCAGTTCCTGTCCCCCGATTACCAGAGACAAAATCCTCAGTTCTTCTGGACTGTGGAGCCCATTTGCTCGTGAAGCAGCGAGTGGGTGAGGAGAGGCTGGCCGTGAGCAACACTTTCCTGGCTGGGAGCAAAAAGCCGTGGTCAACAGGTTGGGAAGGACCCAGCTCTTGGTCACGGCACAGAGAGGGCATCAAAGTCGGTGCGCTCAGGGGGCATCCTGTGCAGGGGGGCAGATACGCCCTTGTCTGTGCTCTGAACGCGTCCTGAGCCAAACTTTTAATCTTCATTGCTTATCACTAAAGAAAAAGGCCAATTTCTGCTCCCTTCTTGCTTCTCATGAGCAAACACCAGCTTTTGGAGCTTGGATCTGGTTTTGATTTTCCAGGTTTGCTCATTATTAGTGATGCATTATCCCATGAAGGGGAAGGAAGAGAGCAGCCTGATTTCCTGAGAGCAGACTGGAGCCTAACCTGGATTTGTCTTCCTAACCCGTGTCTGCAGTGAGAGTGGACATAATGATTATTTTTGGAATCTACCTTACCATGTTCCACATTTTTAGCCAAACATAATAACGATGCTTTGTTTTTGGAGTGTATTCATACTTCCTGTCTTATGATACCCCATGAGGTAAGAATTTTTTTTTTTTCTCCCACATATGAGGAAACTGATAAAAAGGAGAGAGAATTACTTGTGTCAAGTCACATACACACTTTGTGGGACAGATCAGGTTTTGCCTTAATGACAAGCCCAACGTGTTATCTACTTGTCTGCCCTTCAGAATGGGACTTTATTTACCCCTGTATTCCAAAGACTTGAGTATCCGTTCTAAGCCACTACTGTAAAACCACAGTTTTCTAGTGATCCTCCCAATAGCCTGTAGTGAGTCACTTATCCCTCTGTGCCCGTAGCCAGGTGGGAAGTGCGCTATCGCGTTATAACAACTTGACTTTCTTGTGCAATGCCATTTATTGCTAAATCAGTGTCTGGCTTGGCAAGAACTCATCTCCTTGCTCTTAGACTCAGACTATTGCTATTAGTCTGAGGTTTTTGTTTCTCACAGCAGAAATCAGAAGTGGGAAGCCAAGAAAGGAGGCCACCATAAGCGTATTTTCTAAATGGACATTTCTGTGCATTTCACATGACTGCGCCCGTCTCATTGGAAATGCACTCCTCCTTTTTGTTTAATTTTTAAAGTCGCTGTAAAAGTATAACCAGCTTAGTTTTTAGATTGCTGTCAAAGTTTAAAGCTGCAAGGATTGCAAGAGGAGAAGTAATTGACTGAAAATGAGATGAAAGCAGGGTTTCTGTCTAGGCATTTCCTTTTATCAGTCCTTGATTGCTCTCTTAGTGGACACTTGTACTGAAGGTCTTTCCTCAGGAGGTGTCGATTAGTTAAGTAGAGAGAAGGCAGTGCCTGTGCATTCATATGGATTTGTAAGTTCCCAGTCTCTAAAGGACCCACCACATCAGGCACTCAAGAAGGACCGGTATCGTGTTATCCTATGGCTCGACTGAAAAGGGTAGTCGCATGCCCTAGTTAGATGGTTAGTCCCTTGGAAAGCAGAGGAGCTACTTGTCAGAGTCGGGATTTCAGAGCTGGGCTATGTGTTTGTACAGCTTCATTTAATTCCAAGTTACCCTTGGGTTATTTAATTTCCTGACAGCTGCAAAAACAGTGTTCTCAGATAACAATGGCCTCTAATTAGGCAATGTGCCTAAAATGGTAGAATGTTTTATTTGACCATGGCACTAATATTTCGTATGCAGCTTACAGATGAGAAAGTTGAGTGAGCTGCTTTTCCAGCTTCCCTTGGCAGAGAAGCGTCTATCTTGTGATACTCAGTGCATAATGCTAAAGGCATGCCCGCTCTTCTGCCCCTGTGGTTAAAACGCTTCTCATCTTTTTGGACTGTGTCATCAGTAAATCTGTCTTTCAGCCATAACCACCTTCCAGAAATATGTTTTATCAGCACAGCAAGGCTAACAGGGCTTGCGCAGCTGAGGCTGCAGAGCGTTTTAGAGGCACGCAGGCAACAAGAAAGCATGAGAGATTTACCTGTAGTTGAGAGTTGTAGCTTCTTGGGGGGTATATTACACTGCGGAGTTGCCCATATGTTGCTTTTATGGCACCTTCACTTAGTACACAATCAGGCAGTGATAGAAATAAACATACAAGTCAACTATTCTTCCAAATCATTTATTCCGTTTGGAAAGGGTGTTAGCATCAGATTATGTTAATTAGATCCTGACTCATGAGTTGTGCTTATGGCAGTTTCAGGCATTGGGCTGTACAAATTGATTTCTGAATTCCCTCCTGTGACAGCAGGAAGTGGTTGTTCGAGAGTCCTTCCCCTCCTTTAATTCTTAGATTTCCCTTGAAGTCTTGAATGTAAAAGAAATTTTTTTTTTCTTTTTCATTGTTTTACTCCCTATTTTAATTCGTTTCCAAAACTTGAGATTCTGATAATTCCCATACCAAGTCCTCATCATTGCAGGGCTTTAAGCTCTTTAAGGTCCTGTTTATATAATTCTGCATCATCAAAATTGCAGTTCTGATATATTAGATGCCTACTTTAGGAGTCTTGCAGCCTTAATTAGGTGTTTGCTAATCTGCAGTCAGAGTTTACCACTGCCTTTCAATTAAGCAGTCTTTACATGCACGTCCTGTGCCGCTGACTGTAGGGCTCTTTTGAAGGTTTCTGGTATGGATTCTGTGTATCTGTTTGCTTTTAGGTGACTGATACGCTGCTCAGACATGGTAATAAGATGAGAGAGAGATTACTGCATCAATTGCAGTGTATAATAACAGTGAAAACTTACTGTCTGCATTAATCTGGACTTATCCAGTTCCGTTGAGATGCTGATCTGTTTGAAAGAAACTGGGGATGTGAGCTCAGATTGGCTTGTGCCCACACGAGCAATGCCCATGGGTTGTCCTCTACGTAAGATCTGCAAGGATAGGAGATGAGCAAGAATGTTTGTATTCTTCCTTCCCCACTACAGTTCCCCGCCAGTCAACAACCAAGGGATTCCTAAATTACAGGTTGAATCCACATCACCATATTTAATAGCTATCAGTATAGCAATCCACCGCAAAGTTGTCTAAACCCGTCATTCTTTCCGTCTCCGTGACAGCCTCGGTCAGCACGTGCAGCAGTGTGTGTGTTGTATGGGTTTGTACTTCAGGTCCTCTAGACCTGCTCCTGGATAATTTCATGGGGTTTCAGGTGTTTGCACTGTGGCATAAAGATGCCTATTGTCTTATTCACAGTTCTCCTCCCAACAGTTCTTAAAAATCGACTTGATGTTTCTCAAAGAGCTATTCACCCTGTCTCCAAGACTTAGGAAAGGGGATGAACAAAGCCTTAATAAAAATGTAAAATAACATATGTCCTGCCAGAGGCATCTATGGGTTTATCCTGCAAAGCTCCTCCATTGAGAACTGACTGTTAAAAGCTATTTTTCTCAAAAGTCCATCAGAGGATCTTCACATTCATTCCATTCTACCAGGGAAGTAGTGAGAAAGTTTGTAAGACAATTCTGCCTTTTGATAAGCTGTTTCACAATGTATCTTCCCATAAATCCCATCTCTGAGAACTGTTTTATAGCTATAGCACTTTTTTTTTTTTTAGCAGAAAAAATTCATTTGATTTTCTCATGATAGAGAAGAATAAAAATCTAAAATACAGATACTTTGTCCCCAGAAGACAAATGGAAAGATTCGCGATATATCTGGGTTCATACCTCTCTCTCTATCTTCTCCACTTCCCCCCCTCCAAATATACGTATACACATATCCATTTGAAACACATATTTTTTAATCCTAAATCCTGACTCTAGGAACCTAGTTTAGGTGTAAGGTGTGATTTAAAGTGGTTAACTTCCTTCAGAGTAGCATAAAAAGTCAAGTTTATTTTCTCCCAGAATCCAGCTCCAAGCTTTCTTCATACTATGTAGGCAAAAACTGGTAAACATGTCCCCAGTTTTGCTTTGCATGACGTTTGTTCATTTTCTTTTGGGTTTGCTCTTTCTGGGATTTCCATTGCCATGTTCTACCAAAACATTCCCATGTTTATTTTACTCGACTTACTGATCCTTCTTCAGTTCTCATGTTTATTTTACACGACTTACCTCTTCAGTTCCAACTTCCTACTTCCACATCTATTGACTTTTTGAAGTTGGAATGAACCGTATCTCCACAGTCACAGTCTGCACTTTTTGTTTGAGTTGGTTTGCAGTACATGAAATTGAAGAGTGTCATAAAATGTGAGAGGCAACTTCTCAAGGGCTGGAGGTGTCAGCAGTGCTGGGCTTGTGGCTGGCACCCTTGGAGAGTCCCCAGCAACCTGGTTTCTTTATCTTTGTATCTTGCACATTGCTGAGCAGATTGTAAGTGCTAAATAAATGGTAATCTCTGGAGTCCCGCTGAAGTAACTGTGGCTGCGAGGTATTTATTTCACAGTTGTTTTTCTCTTCTGCTTCCCTGGGCTTGGGTAAGATGTTTATTTACTGAAACACTTTGAGCTGAACTTGTGTAATTAACAGTTGCCAATTTGTTTTGTGTGTATATATATATAAAATGCCTCTGTATGTGTGTATACCTATATTTGTATATGTATGTATGTATTCAGCTGAGTACAGCTGAAATCCTCAGTGGCACCAGCTTTTAGGGTTGGTGAATTAGTGGTGTTTTTTTGTTTGTGGGGGGCTTTTTTGTTTGTTTGTTGGTTTGGGGTTTTTTTTAAGTAAAAAAGTTTAAAAAAAAAAAAAGTTAGAATTGAGCCTTTGGAGATGTGGGATGAGGATTTATGTGGGTCATCGTGTGGATGAGCCTCTGGTGGATGTCTGTTTTGGCATTTCAACCAGTGAACAAAAAATTAAACAGCCTCTTGAACAAGCTCTCTGCTGTTTGCAGCAGACAGGAGTGCCTGCTCTGATGGATGTTTACCATGTCTCTTCATGCTCTAAACAGAGAAGAGATCATTTTCCCCCCAGACAAATTCATTTTTAGAATTTGTATAAACAAATTCTTGACCTAGATGAATACTCCAACATGCCACAGTGTGCCTGGTTTTAGTGGCTTGTATGTACCTTTACAAGGAAATGTATTTATGTGTCCAAGAATCAAGGACAATCCATGCCAGCTTCTCAGATTGCCTCCCAGTTGGATGAAAGGAAACCACAAACTGAAACCAGTTTGCTTTCAAAAGTACAACCTGTGTCTCATAAACATGAATTTCAAAGGAATTGCAGAGTACACTTCACCAACCCCAAAGAAAAACACTCTCGAGAACGGGCGGTTTAATAGCAATGCCCTTTGCGGAGCAATGGCTGCACCTTTAAGGCACATGCACCTGCTTAATTTTAAGCATATTAAGCTGGGGCTTAGCGAGCCACTCGTGTGCTGAACATGGCTTAAATGTCCAAAAGATCCGGATCCCTTCATGTACCGCCCCACAGAAGTGGGGGAAGGCAAGGCAGTTGGAAGGGGCCCGGCTCTTTACAGAGGGAAGGAGGAGGGCATCAGCAGAGGTTTTACTTGCATAAAAGCCACGTTACGTGGGTGTATCTGACTTGGGTTATGTGACGAGGGGAGTTGATGGTCTGTTGGCAGTGCAAAACATGGGATTTTGAGCAGGGCTTTTCGTAGGGCAGGCAAGGCATGTGCTGGAGGGCTGACTGCAGGGTGGCTCTAATGGGCACAGCAGTAGTTCAGATGGTCTTTGTCACTGGTTCCCAGTCCTTCCCCAGCTGCTTTAAAAATTCTCTCCAGTTGAAAAGTTTCTGGAGGGAGACTGGGTTTGAAACAAGAGAGTCTATTCTATAGAGATTCCTGTGGTTGAGTTTGGTATGTTGTTGATGGGTTGTTCTAGGTGGGGACACTTTTGTTGTTGGTTTTGATTAGTTGAGCTGCTGACGTAGGGCGCAGCCTGCTTCCTTGTTTGAAAATGGAAAGATGTTGCTTAAAAAGCACTCGGTGGAAGATTGGGAAAAAGGAATAGAATTTGATACTGATTTTCATCTGCTTTTCATGCTTTTGAATTTTTCTGATTCCCCCCCTTCCCACCCCCACAGTGAGCTCGAGGCAGCTGGGCTCTGGTACATGACCAGGTCTCCAAGCATCTGCTGTTATAAATAATAATAGTAATGTGGTCCAGGAAGCAAAAAAAAAATAAAATGAAAGACTCTTATGTGTTTGGCAAGTACCTTTTTTCCAAGCAGCCATTGCAGCTAGGAGGTTCTATGTGGCAAGAAAGGTTTTAAATACAGCGCAGAAGGTACTTATTTTCAAGGTGAGAAGGCGGCAAAGAGGCTTAATGTGAACAATCTCCATATAGAAAAATCCTGCCTTAATAAACTGCATGTTGGTAAGTGGACAGAGTCTGTTACCTAACAGTGACAATACATACAATTTCTACAGTGTGTATATGTGCAACAATTTATTGTTGTTTTTCTCCCAGCTTCTTTCTTCAATTCTTTAACAATCTGGCTACCAAGAGGGACTCACGGATTAGAGAGTAAGATGGATTTGGCCTTTTCCCATCGAGATGAGTGAAACAAGGCAGCCCCTTGTCAGTATAAGTCTAATTTGACCTGATCTTTTCCAGTTTGGTGAAGTAGTGGAATAAGAGCTGGAGTCACTGATGCACGTTGGGTGGGTGGCTGGTGTGACTACCGAAAACACACAGTGCTTAGCAGGGTGGGGAGCACTTGATAAAGAGCAGGCTCTTGTACTCAAAAGTGCCAGAGAGAAATTGTGTGGAAAATTCTTTCAACTAATGGTCTGAAAAATATTCTGCAAAGGCTATTTTCTACCCTTACTTCTAATTACATCTTAAACATTAATAGCCTGAGCAACTGGAGAATCACACACGCTAATATCACAGTTCACTTGGAGCAATTTGTTTTGTAAGATAATGAACTGTGTCAGCAAAAGTTCAAAAATTGTCATAGGTGGGGCTGATACTACACCCTTCTGTTAACTTTGACCAGTGTTTCCCATTAAAATGCCCCAGGTCTTTGCCTGATTCTCTGCTAGATTCAGTAATGTGGGGTTATTCTCTGTGCCAGGGGACCTGAATTTTTCTTTTTAATTTTATTTAAGCCATTCTCAGGAGCAGGTTGGAAGGAAATGCTGCAAAACATTGCCAACTCTTTCTTTGAAGAGCTGTAGTCCTCTCATGCTTTGGCAGGGGAGGTGTCTTTGTGTGAGAAAGTACCTTCGCCTTATTAAAACGATTCCGCCCAGATGTAGGTTTGTTGCACCCTGGAGTTTTTTAGCCAAAGTGTCAGAAGTGTCATTGAACCTGTTGTGTTTTTTCGCAATCCCTAGTGTGGCACATGCTGTACCCCCAGGTTGTGGGTGAGGCATGAGAAAAACCAGCCTTGTAAGCACTGCCTCGGTGGTGGAGTGGGGAGCAGGGACCCTCGGGGTGTGCAGGAGCAAGGGAGGTTTGTGGCCCTGCTGTACCAACGTAACACAGAGGAAGAAACAGAATAAAGCTCTAAATAGTGAGTCTCAGATCATAGAATCACTAAGGTTGGAAAGGACCTGTAAGATCATCAAGTCCAACCATCACCCAACCCCACCCTGCCCATTAAACCATGTCCCACAGTGCCTCATCCATATGTTCCTTAAACACCGCCAGTGAGGGTGACTCCACCCCCTCCCTGGGCAGCCCATTCCAAGGCCTCCCCCCTCCCTCAGC